>NMRB01001702.1:99695-111870 GCA_002633025.1 Notospermus geniculatus | reverse complement strand
CCCCATTCCTGACACCCTGTCTTCTGTATTCCAGCTCAGGACAAAACAAGAAAACATAGATTTAATACAGAACAGAACACATCCTCCATTAAAACGAAGGTAAGCACCGCTGTAGGAATGTATAGTGTACTGTTTTGAGTGTCACCCTGTAGATATTGTACCCCGTAGAGTTATTCCTGTTGTCCTGGAACTAATCAGCATCTATCCATCGTCTTGCCTATGGCATTGAAAGCTCTCTTTTATTTCATGGTCACATAAACACAGTCTCTGTTCTGTAAGCTGTTTTTTGGTTGCATGAGCAACTTGTCTCGTGTGGATCCTTTAGCAAGGTCCATGCGTGGGGCCTTGGCCTGGGGAAAAAGGGGGGATATGGCTGTCAAGCACGGTGATGGGTTGGACTGCCAGGGACCTAATGGGTCACCTACATTTAAAAATGTGTACCTGGAGAATGGGCCACATGGCCTTATACTGACATTTCTCCTTAAATCTTCTAGTATGCATGCACAAACAAACAACAGAATTGTAAATGGACCCACTTCTGTACAGATGAGACATCAAACCTCATAGATCCATGCATATGAACAGTTTTTCACATTTAGTCAGTTCAGGGGCTGCATCAAGTTCATTTCTTACATGTATTAAATGAGCTGTTGAGATGGGCAGTCAGGCACCCTGTAGTTTGGTGGGGTGTATGGCCTAACGTCGCTGGAAGTTGGGCAGAATGGACCAACCTTGCATAGTGGTGAAGTTTTCTTTGTAGGCAATGAATATGCATGCTTTGGTATCAATCAAGCTAAAATGCATCATCAGTCTTTATTCTTAATCTTAAGACTTTGGCGTGCATGTGCTGGATATATAGACTTAGACTATCTGTTTGAACAAAATGATCGACCGTCCATTCTGTAAGTTGAGTTTACCACTTCTGTTCAGAATTTCAATAAGTTTGGTTCGTTATCTTATACTCTCTGTCACTTCGTTTTTTCCGTTCACGTCATTCATTTCATGTTATAATTCCTGTGTTGGCAATGAAATGGCTTCAGCTTTGCCTTATTTCTCAGTTTATGAAATAATTTAGCATATGTTGTGTACATTGGACCCACATTTAATGCTTGGTGATGGATTATATTGGTGTGGGCAGTCAGAATCTTACCTCCCCTGTTTCTGCAGCTAATCTGTGTACTAGATACAGAATCTCTAAGCTTCCTATCTAATGTCCATTGTACCTTGAGTTGCAAAACTTCAGAGTAGAGACTTTTTAATCGTTTTGTGTGGCAAGAATGTTCATAAGTGTGTTATTTAGTAGTCGCTATTTGCTGGCATGAAAAAGGCTTAATAGTCTACCCTTGTGTCAGGAAACATGGCATCCTTTGAGTCTTACCATGCACCTACATATTGACAGTATGTAGGTCTGGACCTACATACTGTCAGACCACGGACCTACATACTATCAGTATGTAGGTCCATGGATGGTCTGACACAGATCAATCTAAAGGACAGGATTTATTTGTGTTTTGCATGCCCCACCGACATTAATCATGACCATTGGTTTTCTGATATAGGCTGAGTGATCCCGTTGGACAGAACACGTATCCTGTTCTGTCCTATTTTCAACAGCGACCGCAGAGTGAGAGCATACCACGTGACACTGACATCTTCCGGTACCGGTAATTGACTAGCTGCTTATGATCTAGTCCAAGCTTAGACGTGCACTCATAACCCATTATAATACATTTGAATGCCTCCAGAAAAGATCTTTCAAGTCCAGATCTCAATGTGCATTATGATTTCCATTTAGAAATTCATATTTATGTTCTGTGTCAACTCACTGAGTACCTATAGTACGTTTAAGTCATCTGGAGCTCGATGGGCGTATGTCAATCACACCCTTAGTAACTAGACCACAATGAACTTAGGGTTTACTCTAAACGGTTCAAGGCACATTGTTTTCTAACCAGCTGAAGCTTGGTTTGAAATTGAACATACAACTAGACATTGATTTGAAATTGAACACAGGCACAGGCGTGGGATTGGCTGGAAGTGTCCTGTCAATAAAACGCATGTCAATAGCCAGACTTCACCAACAATACCAAGGTCTGCCTGACAACCGAAGGTCCGCCCATCGAGCTCCAGATGACTCAAACGTACTATAGTAGACGACATCTGTAAAATTCACCAAATTGGAAAAATTAAGTCAACTTCATTTCAACGTTTTCATAAAATTTGTTTATCTTAGCAATCTGAATGAGTTCCTTTCAAATTTTCTTCAAATTTTGCTGTTCATTTGGCCCACAGCAACTGCACTAGTCGTGGAATGACAGGGCTGGTACTGAATGGGTTAGGTGCTAACTACTCTTTCATTCCTAGAAGTATGACTGCACATGTTATGTGAAAAATAATCCTGACAAGATTACCATGTGACCATTCTAAAACCCCTCTCCAAATCCTGCATCAGTCCTTTGCTTGTCTATGAAAATTGGAGAACTCCTGGTTGAGAAAACCAAAACCATTGGCCTTGTGTTGTTGAATGAAGGACCTTCATCGCATAAAGATGCACCTGTTTTGCAATAGGAGTTTTCAATCGATTGACCAATAGGAGTCACCACGGCCCAATTCAATGCCTAATTCAGTGGGCTCATTCTTGGTTGACTGAGCACCAATCAGGAGAATATTCTTTTGTATTGGTCCACTAGAACTTTGCTGCCGTCTTTTGGTGATTGGCGCGGCTGACTGCTCCTATTGGCCTCCTGTCATCCAGGAATATTCATTTAGTCTTACTGAAGAAAGTTACCGCATGCATGTTTTAGGAATACTAGCACTTGCTTTAAAGACAGGTTAGCATAGCACCAGGCGGGTAGATTCAGGTCTTGCTAAATGAACTCACAGATTGCCCTGCATCCTCTCAATATCCATTGTAGGGGTCTTGATCCCTGCATCAGTGCATAGAAATCCCTCAAGGGGGAGGGTACCCCAACAAGCCCTATCTATGAAGGAGAATTGCTGATGGCTGGTGCAATACCCATTTTTCGGAGTCGACGAAGTTTGTATTTATGTTTTCACGAAGGTTTGTTTGCAGTGATGGAGGTGGTTTTGTGGTGCTGTCCTGCTGTGTGGCGTTCCATTTCGTACTAGTTACGATATTATGATTTGAATTTTCATCATAAGTGTCAGCATCGCTCAGCAAGTGCAATCAGTGGGAGACATTCCTGCTGTTAGAGAGCACCACTAGTTAGTGGTCTTAGAGCGTCTATGGAACTCGACGTCACAGAGAAGTGCATGCCAGAACGATGTCATCCGTGACGTGGTGGCCGTGACTTACGCCTGTGACGTCAAATTTCATGACGTTCTAGGACTGCTAACAGGCGTCCAATGGCGGGGAAGTTGTGTGTAAAGCTGATATGCATTTGATCAGTTTCCCTAGCAAGTAGCAGTCTTGCATTGCTGGCTGAGTACAGGTGTAGTTCAAGGAATTTATGCAAGCTCAGCCAGTCTGAGGTGAAGATTACACTGAAAATTATTTCAAGTCAGCCTTTCCTTGAGCATGGTGGCCAAAACCCCATACACACCAAAACTTGTAGAAATTCCCGTCATCCCAGTGGGTCTTCATACTCTAGTTGTTAAGAATTTCATGTGTCAACATCTGTGCTGATGAAAACATCTCAATCCAGACAGCTTTGGGTTTCTTTTTAAAACATCTTCCAGTAGGCCTATCTAATCTGGATCTGTTTCGATTTCAGGAGTTCTGTGACACGGATGAGTAACGACCAGAAACAGAACATCGTGTTGAAGAACGTGGAGGAGGAACGAGCCCAGTTGGAGGCGAACAAAATCACATCGCCGAGCTCAAGTTCTAGTAGCGAGGAGGAAGAGTCAGATTCAGAAACAGGTATGTCACAGTTTTGTGCAGCAGTTCTGGAGTATCTGATGACATCAGAGTTTGTGTGTATTTCATGTTGGATGTGATTTGTCCAACTACCATCACTTCTACAACTTCCTGGGCTGTCAGAGTGGTGAAGTGGAAACATAGGCACCTGTCACCTCTGGCATTCCAGGTTCAACATCTAGTGATGGATCCATAATTATTTCTTTCCTGTCAATTTCAGAGAAACAAAATGAAATCAACAAGAAGACCGTTGATACTGCCAAAATACAGGTATATTTTCTGTGTTGGTCTCGTGCTGCTTTGTTGACTTGTGAACAAACGCTAGCTCATCTGAAGAGAATGCAACTGAAAATCCAACTTTAGATCAGAAATGTCCATTTTGGCAGAGAATCCGCCAGCCATGCTCTATGTCTACAGTTTTCATTCTCTGGCCATGAAAAGATTTGTGGAGATACTGCCATTTGTGATTACAACAGTGCGGGGGATGTGTGGATTAAGCACTGATCTGTGGGGGGTGCGGGTCTTAGTGCAGTGCGGTGAGTAGTGCGAAAAATACGGTAGTTACGATATTATGATTTGAATTTTCATCATAAGTGTCAGCATCACTCAGAAAGTGCAATCAGTGGGAGACATTCCTGCTGTTAGAGAGCGCCACTAGTTAGCGGTCCTAGAGCATCGTGGAATTCGACGTCATAGAGAAGAAGTGCATGCCAGAACGATGTCATCCGTGACATGGTGGCCATGACTTACGCCTGTGACGTCAAATTTCATGACATTCTAGGACCGCTAACAGGTGGCCTCTAATCGCAGGAAAGTCCCCCATTGTGTGTAAAGCTGATATGCATTTGATCAGTTTCCCTAGCAAGTAGCAGTCTTGCATTGCTGGCTGAGTACAGGTGTAGTTCAAGGAATTTATGCAAGCCCAGCCAGTCTGATGTGAAGATTACATTTAAAACTATTTCTGGTCAGTCTTGTCTTGACTTGAGCATTGTGGCCAAAAAGGACACACCAAAACTTTTAGAAATTCCCACCATCCCAGTGGATCTTCATACTCTAGTTGTTGAGAATATCATGTGTCAACATCTGCGCCGATCAAAATATCTCAATCCCGACAGCTTTAGGTTTTGTTTTAAAAAATCTTCCAGTAGGCCTGTCTAATCTGGATCTGTTTCGATTTCAGGAGTTCTGTGACACGGATGAGTAACGACCAGAAACAGAACATCGTGTTGAAGAACGTGGAGGAGGAACGAGCCCAGCTGGAGGCGAACAAAATCACATCGCCGAGCTCAAGTTCTAGTAGCGAGGAGGAAGAGTCAGATTCAGAAACAGGTATCTCACAGTTTTATGCAGTTCTTCTGGAATACATGTATCTGATGACATCAGAGTTTGTGTGTATTTCATGGTGGACGTGGTATATCCAACTACCATCACTTCTACAACTTCCTGGGCTGTCAAGAGTGGTGAAGTGGAAACATCAACCCCTGTCACCTCTGGCATTCCAGGTTCAACATCTAGTGATCGATCCATAATTATTTCTTTCCTGTCAATTTCAGAGAAACAAAATGAAATCAACAAGAAGACCGTTGATACTGCCAAAATACAGGTATATTGNTTGTGTAATTCAGAAACCTTGAGCTGTTGTACCTTTGCATGACTTGAATTACCGGTAGTAGCAAAGAGCATGACTGCAGAGAGAATGGCAGCTGTGAGCTCTCGATGCACCAAGTGGGCCTACCCTTGTACAATCTACAGTACTGATAGCCATAAGAATATTTGATGATGATGATAACTGGCTTGTTATGAACATAATCATCCACCAGTATATTGATGAAGGTTTCTGCTCTTAAAAAGATTGTGACACTCCTGTCAATCCCCTTTCGGATGAAGTACGGGTGATGTCGAGCTTTTGAAAAATACTGGCGGTAGTCCCTGCAGTTGGACCTAATAATGTCATGATTAGGTTTGCAGCTTGCACTTTAGTTGATAGTTCAGTTGGGCCGTTTCTGTTGTAGTGTGTGATGAAATGGTTCGCTTTCTGTCTAACGTCACCTCACAGTGCGGCTTGTTTTCATAGGACACTAGTGTTCTGGAACATAGAAAACCCCCGAGTATCAACATGCCAAAAATCGAAGAGAATGCAGAGATGACCCCACCATCAACACCGCGAATAAAGGATTTGGAGGACACGGCACTTTCAGAAAAGGACGTACCCGCGCCAGAGGTCAATGACGTCAAGAAAGAGGAGGAGAGGTCAAGAGAAGAGGAAAAACCAAAAGAGCCCGAAGAGGAAAAACCAAAAGAAGTGGAAAAACCAAAAGAGGTTGAGAAACCAAAAGAGTTTGAGAAACCAAAAGAGGTTGAGAAACCAACGGTCGTGGAGGTTCCTAAAGAGGTTGAGAAACCGGAAGAGGTGGAACCGAAAGAGGAGGAGGAACCGGAAAAAGAGGAAACGCCCAAAGAACCGGTGTTCGAGAATGATGAAAAGGAAAAAGTATGTACGACGGTCAAGCTAGCATACGGTGGTTGGCTATGGCTTTACTGCTCATTCAGTTACCTCCCTTCTTCGTCACCTACCATACCATTCTATTTTACATTGGCTGAGAGCTTTTGAAGGGCTTTTCTGCATTGCGGATTCTCTACTTCGTGACCAGTACATTCTTGCTTGGGTGGGCCTGTCTT
This sequence comes from Notospermus geniculatus, assembly GCA_002633025.1. Classification (NCBI taxonomy): domain Eukaryota; kingdom Metazoa; phylum Nemertea; class Pilidiophora; order Heteronemertea; family Lineidae; genus Notospermus; species Notospermus geniculatus. Next base: position 105,311 of record NMRB01001702.1, on the reverse strand, counting down.
CTACCACGGTACTTGCAGCTCCTACTTAACTCCGTGCAAGGTTGCCTGGGTGATACCAGGTAGCAGAGCTTCATCTGACAACTGATATCAACTTTAAAACTTTGTAATTCGTGAAGTATGAACAGGTACCACTTCCTTCTCTGTCGCAGTTGGTAGGACATCTGTACAACACTGGTAACTGATTGTCCTGGGATCCATCCAGCTGGCAGCTAGCCCTTCAAAATCTCATCTAACTGAAAGCAATGACATAACAAACACCTTTTAACAACAGCAAAAAAGGAAAATTTTGTTTGGAAAATCTGTTTGACATACATGTACAGGTACATGCAACATCAGTGAAAAAAATTCTGCTTGTGTCCGTTGTCGCTTCTTTTCCATTACTTGTAGGTTTAGGATCTTATCCATTACATTAAGGCTCAGATTCTTATCCGTTACATTTCCCATTCACCAGTGCTTTGCCCATGAGCCTAGCAATCCTTGCTTCGTTATGCGAACGCCACAATTTGCATCTTGATTTATTGATTGTTATTTTGCTGTTTGTTGCTTTGAATTTAAATTCTATAGTGAGTAGTGGCATTGGAATTGTTCAGTAGTATATTTTCCCATTTCCCATTACCTGTATGATGGGAGTCAATAGAAATCTGAAGAAATCTTATTATATTCCTCTCTATAAATTGAGTGTTAATCCCTTGCATCGTCAAGTTTTAACTGTAAAATAACAATCTGCTATACTTTTGTTTATAATTTGTGTGATGATTCCCCATTGTTGACAAATTTGAATATTTTCCTTATTTGCACATTGACAGAATGAACGCTTAACAAGATGCATCGTCCTGATAAACTCTGTTGAATCTGTCTGTGACTGTTAGTGGGTTCCATCTCTGATTGTTCAGGGAGTAGAAAATACCAGCCGTATTCATAATGGGTGTTTAAGACTTAGACGCATGTAACTACACTAAATGCACACACTTCAACCATGCATTTGATGAAGTTACATGTGTCTAAGTCTTAAACACCCTTTATTCGCAGTCACGAAGTCTTATACCATGCAGTTCACACTTGAAGTTGCAGTCCCACGGCACAGATTTTATCAGATTGATGCATCCTCTTATTGCACAAGCTTGGTGTATGTTTTGCCCATCACATGGACACAGCCTAGACCTATTCTTTCCCTCTGTCTCTTGGCCTTTCCCAGCCCCCTGGTTGCCCCTCTCTTACATGTACCGGGTACCATGTTGTAGATAATTCTTGGTGTGGTGAATAGGAGCAGTCAGTTGCGCTTATTGCCAAAAGTTGGCAGCCAAGATTTAGCAGTGCAATACAAAAGAAAATTCTCCTGATTGGTGCTCAATCAAGCATAAATGGGTCCACGAGGCATTGGATTGGGCCGTAGTGACACCTATTGGTCAACTGACTGACAGCTCCTATTGAAAAAAAGCAAAGAAGTGGCTGTTTTTTTTGTTGCTTTGTGTTGTGCTGAACTTTAGGGTAAAACCATGGGTGTGACAGAAAATTTGGAAAAAGGCAGTGAACCATTTGCCTGAAAATATCCTAAAAATCGTGAATAAATTGAAGCGTGGATGATGTGGTACTTTGTGGAGGAAAAGTGACAGTCTAATTGGTCCATCCATCATCATGTGACCAGAATGACTGATCACATGAAACACCAGTGGCGGCCTCTTTTGTCAAAGTCAAAGATTAGTCCCAATCCAGTACCTTAAAGAGCGGAAGGTCTTGGTCTGCTGTGTCCCTGTGAAGGTGCATGACCTATTCATAGCATGATCTTGTTCAATGTAGTAACACTGTTGTCTCACGCATGATGTTCTCAGGTGCCAAGTTCTAATAAACACGTCCCTCACGCTAAAGTGAACCTGGAGGATGGGCCAGCGTGTTGGCGGTCCGGTCTCCGCAAGACCAGTAGTTCGCAACAAGTGCCGGATAATACCGGAGTTCGAGACAATCGGCTACACCGGTCATTATCTACCTCATTTGTGGGCGAGAAAAAAGAAGTAAGTCTTAGAGACTGACGGTCATATATGCAGAAAATGGATCCGGCTGGTCGATGTAGATTATTTGGTCATGATCAAGGTCTATTTCCACTACAGCACTTTCCACCGTATTTTGCAGTGGGGGCGGTGCAGTTTTCACTGGGCTTGGCGAGTCCTTTAATGGTTTAGCCAGATATTTTGTGTGTTACCGTAACTCTTTCAGCCCTAGGAGATTTTTTTGCCGTGACTCCCAGATCCTAGGCAATTTTCTGACAAAAAATACAACTGTATTTTACCCAATCCTATCTTGTAGAAAATTGAGTTTAGGGGTGGACGGATATACTCGTTCATAGGATTTGAGAATGATTTTGGCGAACGGATATATCCGTCCGTAGGGCTGAAAGAGTTAAGTATCCCAATGTCTGTGAAAACCACACCACTCTCTGCAAACTGTGGCGGAAAGCACTATCCTGGAAAAGGGGCTTTATGTGTTGGAAATGAAAAATTGTGTTGATCCATCTTATGGGCTGTTCTTATCCTATGATATAAGGAGGGCTTGTCATATTTAAAAAAAATGCATCTCTGTTAATACTTGAAACATGTACACCAGATCTTGAATTTTCTATCAATGAGGTGCTTTGTTCATGATTTATACAACATATGCTTTAGAGAAAGGGCAACGTCTAATATCATATGGATACCATACCCGGTAATGCCATTCTTAACTCTGTAACTGGAGTGTTATAACCCATCTAATCTCTTAACTGTTAAATATTCTGTCTGATTTGAGGTTTGATGTGCATGGGTGGGGTCTTTCCCTTGTACAGATTCATCTCTGTCAACAGGTGACTTAATAAATACCTGGACAGCATTCTGGTGCTGGTAAATGGGGATGGTTGATCTCTTATTGCTCCTTCCTCATCAGACAATTTATCTCTGACTTTGTGTGGTGAACTGTACTTTTCTTTGTACTGGTGATGCAATTCATTCCGATTTGAAAGCATTGACCTCTGCAAGTTCTCCACCAACTCCAATGGAGGTCCCTGTTCTCACTTGACTTCTGGAACTGTACATGTAGTATATACAGGAGGTCTGGGGTTCAAATCCAGAAGACCCCTTCAAATTTTTCCGTGTTACATGTAAATAAGCATTTGTGAATTTGGGATGGGGCTATTGACTCATTACTCATGTGTGGTACCCTCTGTTACCTGTCATAACTCAACACCACATCTCAAAACCACCTTGACCTGATCTAAATTGCACTGGTTCTGATCTTAATGTTTTCTGCATGTGTGACTTCATCTGTCTCACTGTCATCATAATGACCATTTCAAGATTTCAGGAAGCTTTAGACAAAGTTTCAGCATTCTAATAGCCAAGTGTAGCAGGAATGGTTGTCCCTCTAGAACCTTGGTCCAGGTGCTGTTCTATTGGGTATTTCTTTGTGAAGCTTCATACCCATTTCCTGAACTGTAACCTTTTGTGGGCTCATGTAAGTGGGACATTTATACCAAGGACAACCATTCTGCTTACACTGGGTGTCTTCACCTCAGCACATTTGTCTGATTTCACATGAGATAGAATTTTGTCAAAGTGAAGTGAATGCTGAGATACCGAACTTTTTTTGGAACCACCGAGCCCTATGTATCTGTTGTCTTTGATTACATTTAAAAATACATTTTGTAATCAAGTTGCGTGCTGCATGGTGTTTCAATGTGCATTGAATGGTGCTGCATTTTAAGTTGTAGTGCAAACCACAATTGGTTATTTGCTACCGTAGATTAATTTCACTGAGATTTCAAGCTCGAAGTGCTTGAGCTTTTTACTGGCCTTAGAATCAGTTGCATTTTACTTAGCTTTTCAGTGTTTATGTTGATGTGTTTGGTGAATTCGGGAGTCAGAGGTGTTGGCTTCCCTATGTACAAGTAGTGACCATAACTGAAGATGGATGTCATGTCGTACATGACACAGCTTTCATCTGGAGCCCTGAATTAGTGGCAACTTCTAGCTCCTGCCAATAAAATCAGGGCATGCAGCCACTCCTCCCTGTTGTCTCTGGCAAGTTGGCTCTGAATGGGAAACTTTCCTACCGTTAGAGGCCGCCTGTTAGCAGTCCTAGAATGTCATAAAATTTGATGTCACAGACGTAAGTCCTGCCTTCACGTCATTATGGATGACGTCGTGGCGTGCACTTTCTTTTCTGTGACGTCACACAGTTTGTGCTCAGAGACTGCAGTGTAGGCCCTGACTACATGTGTTCAATTGTGAAATGGTGATCAACTTTAGAAAAATCTGTAGGGTTAGCATGCCTCCCAAGTATCCGAGTACTATTTACTAAGAAATTAATCTTGTTTACGTATTTCAGGAGCGTTTACCTAGTCGACGACCATTGCTCAGTGCCTCTGATGCCACTTCTGTGGACAATGCGCAGAATGATCGTAGAAGGTAAGACTGTCTCTGCTGATCAGTCGTCAGTGAAATAAAGTTGTCCTCTCTTTTGCCTGTAGATTTTAGTATGAGTATGCAACACAGGTTCTGTGCATTTGCTAAATTGTAGGCATTCGCTGTTGACCATGTTGTATGGTCTCATCAGTTCTCACAGGTTGCAGTTAACTCTTCTGCTCCCAGTTTTGAGCAGACGGAATCTTCCATTGAAAAGTTTTCTAAAAGCCTAGGAAATGAATTTGAAGAAACATTCTTTGGATGGTTGATAAGAACAACCTTTCTTCAAATATTTTCCAAACAATACCATACGATATGAGAAAACTTTGATAGAAGATGCCATCTGCGGGACTGTTGGGGTTGATGAGTTCATATGGCTGATTTTTGAGCAAAACAACTGATGATAGGTCAATAAGTTGCAGTGAGAAAATCTTTTGTTATTTGCCCTATTTAGTAAGCTGTAGCTATGTGTTTTGATTCAATATTGATGATGGAAAAATATCTGCCAGTTGTTGACTTTGGTGGTGGAGGTTTTGGAGATAACATACTAAAAACTGATCAATCATCTTCACTCACATCTCCTCTTTATACCATACCCCCCAAATATTGCTTTCCACATCTATTGAATTCCATAGTATTAGAAAATACTGGGAGGATTTGTGTATAGCAGTACTTATACTGTTGTTGGTTCTCAATTTTGAATTCGTATAGAAATGAGAAAATATTGTACTCTCATGAAAATGTTTGGGTTTACTTTAGTTCTTGACTTAGTAGTCAATCTATCATTCGCTTGTAAAAATTACGTAATCTTTTGCCATTTAGTGCACCTAGATTTTGTTAGACAGTGATAGATTAGACTTTATAGAACAATCAAGTTGTAGTGCTATGATGCATACTAGTTTTCTGCCAATAATCGTGTTAATATTGAATAGCAGAATTGGGACCTCACATTGTGGATACTTTGTTTAAAGGGACCGATCTCTTTCCTTTGTCCATTCCCATTCTTACAACTGTTTTCAGCAGGTCATAATTCGTAATTTGAACCAATCGCATGCTGTGGTTTGCCTACCAAATACATTGTAAGTGTGCGCACATACAATCTCTGTAAAAACAAGATTGTGAGGGGGGAGCAAAACGATGAATACATAAGTGATTTGATTTTGATGGTTCTGTATGTGCTGTTCCC
>NMRB01001702.1:82072-94566 GCA_002633025.1 Notospermus geniculatus | reverse complement strand
CCAGGTGGCGTAACCCGAAAATCATCAAAGTGCTGTAACTCAGGAACGACTTGACCCAAAGCGCTCGAATGTGCTATGTGGTCCCCTGCAGATGACCTTTATGTGCATGTGAAGTTTCGGCCCGATCGGACATCCAATATGGCCGCCAGGTGGCATAACCCAAAAATCATCAAAGTCTTTTCTGGGAATGACTTGACCCAGATTGCTCATAACTGATATGTACCTCCCTATGTACCTCCCTATGTCATTAGACTATTCTGTCCAACCCAGTGAGCACATGGTCCATGGACCATTTCATTCTCCCCTCAGCTGTTACCAAAAACCAACTTGTAAAAAGTATCCATTCCGGCCAGAGGCCTGGACTAATGGGTGTTATTTGCATATTTTAGCAACAGGGCCCAATTTACACCACCCCAACGGGATGAAGAGGCGGAATCACAACGTAAGGCGAAGGCCAAGCGTGCAAGAGAAACCAGGAGATCCACCCAGGTAGGAACAGCTTTGCCTGAACAGGTTTATTCATTGATATAAGAAATTGGTTGTAATTGTAAAGGCACCACTCCCAAGTGAGAGTTTTCTCGTACTATTTGGCCCTCTATGGGCAGTTCAGCCATAGAAAACTATGGGTGTCGTCGGTTTTCGTACAAGTCCTACGAAAACAAACAATGGGGGTGAATTGCCCATTCTGATCCAACCCACATGAGAAAGCTGCCCTTTAAATACACACTTCCAAAACCACTTATGTCAAAAATGAATGAATCTGGGAAAAAAACTTGCACCGGTATTTGTTTTGTCAACTCCAAGACCGTTTCCATATAGAAGACTGTATTTTAATCAATAAAACATCAACAATAAAATATAAATCACACCCGAACTCAAATACATAACCCAACGATCGAAAAGCAACACTTCAAATAACATACAACACAAAAAAGTCACGCCCTTAAACCATTCACCCATAACCTTGGACATACTACAAAACCCAGACACCAACCAGTCTAATCTATTTCATGGATCTATTCTACATTGTAAATACCAGGTACGGGGTATTAACAATTTAGGTCCCAACAGTATGCATTTGAAAGCTCTCAGTGAGTGCTTTTCAATGAATGCCATTGTAAAAGGATTTCTTTAGGATTTAAGAGTTGGATATTTTTGGTGAAAGTGTGACTGGGGGTGAAGGGTTTTGCCGTAATTTTGCAATTTATGGAAGTGCTGTTCAGGAGGCAAAATTTTTATTGCTGATCTCTTATTTGATACATACTCTCAGTTGAAGGTTAAAACGTTTGTCAAATTTGATGCTCACTGCCAAAAACTGTGTCCTTTCAGGGTGTCACCATGGAGGATCTCGAGAAAGCTGAACAGGCATTGGCAGCTAACGACACGCGACGTACTGACCGCAGAACACGACTCCAGGCTTCAGATGATAAAAACCGGCTTGATGATAACCGGAGTGATAAGGAAAATAAGCCGGAAGAGACGCAGTTGTGGCGACGCTCAACTACAGAAGACAAGAAAGAGGTGCGTCTGCCATGTGAAGTCACTCTCCTCATACAGTTTTAGAGTGACTGCAAAGCACAGACAAGTCTTCTTGGCCGATTGTTTGTACTTTCCAAAGAATTAGACAGCTCTTTTATCCACTTGAAAAATCTTGTTTGCCCTGTTCGAAAGTAATGTGACTCGATCTAGCAAAAGTAGGTGCATGTCACAACTGAGGAAAGGGTTAACGACCTTACAACACAATAGCTGAAATGTACATCTGTGCAGGTGGACAGCAGTGACAATAGTTGAGTAAACTGATGACCAGTGATGATCACCTGCGACAAGCGCCTGATTTTGCTGGAGCGGGTCACAATTGATTAAAAGGTTGAGAAAAATTGTTACAAAAAGTTGGAAAAACTTTGGGAGAAAAGTGGAAATAAGTTGGAAAAAAGTGGTTTAAGACTCATAGATGTTGTTGTTTGTTGCAGGAAAACAACACTCGAGGTAGTTTTCGATCGAGACACAACAGAGATGTTACTTCAGGTAAGACATTTGAAAAATAGACTTGTGTATCATTTGTGCATTTAATTCAGGACTCCAAAATTCTGTCCGAACTTGGTCATTTCTATCCAATTTGACTGCCGGGATCAGGACACCTCTCAAACAACAAGTACAATATTTTTCAGTCGCAATGGTACCATTAACAGGGAGTTTCCAGGATTTCTGACATCAAACTAGGCCTCACGATTCTGTTTCTCTTTTATGAGAATGTTGCGTCTGTGTCTTTCAGATTACTCATCGTCAAGGATACGTCCGCCCGCGACAACATCTGAAACAGGTACGACGGGCACAACTTTAACTCACAGACCGTCGTACCGGGAGAGATTGCGTGAGGAACGCAAAGCTGCTGAGGAAGAAAAGAAAGAAGAATCAAAGGACAAAGGTGTGTGAAATCTATAAAAACATTCTAAAGATATTTTCTGTGATGTTCTTATGCCTGCTTACATGGTAAAACTTTTCATAAAATTCCATCATGTGTGGTGCAGCTCAGACTCACCAGCCCTTTCCACAGCACTAGAATTCATAAATTTCCCAGTGGTTTAAAATTTCCCAGACCTGACAGCATTTTCATCAGGCGCGTATCCACGATTTCAGAAAAGAGGGGGTGCACTGTGCTAGAAACATTGAAATCTGCGGTGAATTTCAATGATTTGCTCCAAATTTCAGGATTTCATGGTCATTTTAACAGATTTGTTGGCCCCCAGATCCGCACCTGTTCATGTATTTGTTACAGTATAATTATGAGCTTCAAGTTGGATAAATGACTTAGGAGGGTTAATGTAGGTGGTGCCGCCATCACCTGTGGGCAGTGAAATTGCCACCTGCCACCTCATATTGAGAAGTCCAGTGGTCGCATTAGCTTGAGGGACATTATAGGGCAGTTTGTGGTCTTGGAAGATAATAACTTTGACTGATATGGATTTGCTGTCCATGCATAAGTTGCTGATCTCAAATTCGTTAGGGAGGTTGAGATCAGCGACTTATCACGGCTCTTTAATACGTATACGGATTGAAATGTATACATAAAATTTGTCCTCTTTGTACAGAATTCTATCCGTATACGTATAAGGATCCGTGATAAGTCGCTGATCTCAACTTCCCTATTGAGTTTTAACCTTTTACTTGGCCATCATTTAATTTTGTTCATTAACGTTTCAGATCAAGAAAAGGATGAGAAATCCGGTGTAATGACTCGACGCCAACGTCGAGAGCGTCGGCGCCCAACGGGCAAAGTAAGTTTACAGGATGTAAGTATTGGGAAGTTTTCTTCATCAGCGGAGACACTCATCCTGGCTTGGGTTTAGGTAGTATAACATCACCTGCGGTAGTGGACACCATTTTATCTCATTATCACTCTCTTAGTATCTCACCTTCTAAGTTGCTTTGTAAATAGTGACTGCAGTTTTCTTAACATTTGACCAACGTGTGAAATTGCCCTTCAAATCATCTCTTTCTTATCCAAGTAAGATCTTGCAAATTTTAGTCATGCTCTGATACCCTTTTCTCTTTGACCTTCAAAAGTTTGCTTCGTAAGCCTTCACCCTCCAGTCGTTTATGATTTTCCAAGCTTTCCCTGCCAAAAAAGCCTACTGTGCAGACATGACCATCAGCTTCTGGCCTTTTTGCGCAGAATCTATAGCTTCACTGCTAACAGGGCAGTCCTCTTTACCAATGCAACTTGTGAGGCAAGTTGGCCATTCATAGACGCGCAATGGAAACATCGCCACTTTTCCCCTCTTAAAGTTCTGGGTCAGTTCTCAGTTGGATTTACTGTTCATGTGATAGAGAGGGTGACTCTGCGGGCATTTCAGATTTCTCCTGCTCTACATTAAAATGCACCCATGTTACATGTAAATAGAGAGCTAGTACTGTACAACCCTAATTGTTCGCGTGCCATTTATTTTCGTGACTGTCGCGTTTGCCCTGTCATTCGCGTAATTAAAAGGACTTTATCCAACATGTTATAACAGTTCCTGGATATGAAAGAAACGTGAACCAGCCACCTGCAGGGAACACTTGACTAGGGTCTAAATAAAAGAAAATCGATGATTCATCAACCAAGTTCTCTGTCGGGCAGGAGGTCAAACAGGATATTATTACGGGCTGCTTAGACAGCTGGGAAGATCAAAGCTGGTCTTTTCCAGGAAGCAGTTACATTGATCACCCAATCGCGAAGTTAAATGGATGCGTAATCTCCTAGTCTGGCCTATCGCTAACTTAAATGGACGCTAAAAATTCCGGTCCTACAGTAATACTGTATTTGGCACTCAATTTTCAATTTGCTTGTATAGCATTTAATAACTGCAACTGCAAACATTACCGCAGATCGTTCTAGTGTTAATCGATCTCTCATCTAACCCAGTGTGAAAAACTGTCTTCCATTGAAGTAACTTCCTAATACATCATCATTTCTTCGCATGCATATTGCAGAGCTTGAAAAGTCATCATCAGGTACAGGTTGTCATTTGATTTCAAAGTTTATATGCAGTTTATATGCAGTTCAGCAGCTCCCATTTGGTACAGTCACCATTGACAGACCAGCGCCGACCGCATAGAAAGTCCGACAGTGCTTTCGGTGCCTATCGGGGGTTTATTTATTGGGAAAATGCGTACAACTAAACTGTCGATAGGTGCCGGAGCACTATCAGACTTTCTGTGCGGTCGGCCCAGCTTTCTGGTGAGCAGTTTTGATAAAAAAGGGTATACACTGAAGAGCAAGTATGGCAGTCAGTGGGCTGAAACCAAGGAAGGTGGGAGCCAAATCCATTACCAGTGGGCTGGTCTCGTGGTAGCCTAATGGTAAAATCTTGTAGCCAGTGGTGACAAAAACAGTTACTTTTCAAGCACTGTCTTCACTTTCAGGTCATACATAGTATGTAGTTTTGATAACCATACCATATCTTTCCTTGTTATCTAGTCTAGTTATTCAGTTGCCCAAATATCCACTGTTAGATGCTTGCCGTAGATGTTGACCAGAATTGTGCTTCTTGAATTGTTAGGTTGTGGAAAAATCATATTTTGGACTTGGATTTAAGTCTTTGTAAATCCGCAGTTTGTGATCTTTAGGAAATGGATGTCGTAAAGACAAAGAGGTACTTTCAAAAGAAATTTCAAAATTTTGATCAGCGGCCATTCATTTTGTCACTCTCGTCAGTATGCAGAATTCCTGTGAAGGAATGAAACAGATCTTAAACGAGCCCTTCTCAAATTATTGTAATATTCTGTCATGTGTTGCTGTCGTTTTCTTGCAGCTTTTCGACGATGCTGACAATAAAGAAGAAAAGAAGGAAACTGATGACAAGGTAGGAAATATTTCATTCTCTTCTTGGAAAATTGAACTCATTATTTGGCGATTTCTCCTAAATACTATAAAAGTGTCTATGGAAAAGAAGTTTGGCTTTTAGGGATCATCCATCCTCCTGAGAGTTTTCTAGCGCAAATTGGCTCAATGGGCAGTTCAGCATTGTTGGTCTCCTTACCCCTTATAGACAAATCCCAAATTGACGAAAACAAGAAAGATCTGCGCACTTCCGCCAAAATGGCGAACAGAACCTCGGTCTGAAACCATCCAACACTGAATGACGTGACGCAGAAAACCCCATGACCATGTGAGTTCGATGATGTTGCGTCAGACTCGACCATTGCTGAATCATGGATTGCGTCACGTCAGCTGGTTTGAGGTCGAGGTTCTGTTTACACTTTTGGCGGAAGTGCGCAGATCTGGGAATTTGGGATTTGTCTATGCCTTGACCAGTGACACCAACGACAGACCGTAGCCAACCTGTGCAAGAAGACTCTGTTCTGGAAAAACACCTAGAATCATTTCAAAGCTGCTTCTACAGTGCCAACATTGGAAAGATACCAAAGTTCACTCTGAGTTCACCGTGCCAGTTCTTCACTCACTGTCTAGTTCTTTACTCTGTAGCCGTATATTTGCCAGCTACTTCAGGGTCATACTTGAAGTTGTTGTGTTGACAATGATTTTCTCTGTATGCCTGCGTTTTGTTGCTATTGACCCTAGAATTGTTACCTGGGAAACACCTGTGTGAACTGATGAAAGATGCCCATGGTCGGGTGGGAAATATACCTTCTGGAAATCAGCAATGCAGTTGAAGCTGTAACTAGTTCAGTTTACATGAAGCAAGTCAGTGGGTTGACAAACATCTTCGGCATTCTTCAACTGAGGTTTCAGAGGAACATACAGGTATATAGGCCTCGTTCTTTATAACCAAAAGTTTGCCCCAATTTGGAATTTTCGTGAACATGTCATAATGACAAAACATCATATTCAGAAATAGTAGTGTCAGTCCCTTGACAAACTTGAATCTTGTTTTCAATTACTGGTGCATATGATTCTGAAGTGCTGGTGTTTGCTATACTAAATTGATTCTTTAGTCAACCGGCAAAACAGTGGGACGTATTGAAGGACACCTCTGGAATGACAGCGACTATCCTTAATTGACAGGTGTCCCGATTACAGGTCGAAATAGAAATGACAGAAGTTTTGGACTGAACTTAGGTGTCCTCCTGGCAGAGGTGTCTGCTACAGAAGTTCCACTCTATTCATGGCTTACATACAGCCAACATGTGGTAGGAAAATTTCACATGAAATTAAAAACAAAATTTCACATGCACCAGTAATTGGCGTAGCATTGGAGCTCCTTGGAACAAAATACTCTACAGTATCAGTATCCTGTTCGGAGGTAAGGAGTTCAATCGGAACTGTTTGCTTTACATTATTACGAATATTGACTTACAAAAGGTTGCACTCCCAGCCGTGTAGGTCAAGTTGGAAGCTGAGCCCATAGTCAGAAACTTGGGATCCCTCTACATCGGCGATAACCGATCACTATTTCAGATTGTATCTTGTCTTCTTATCTTGTTAGCGACTCTCGCCCGATCTAATCCTGATACATCAGCTTCAGGTGTGCCAGTAACCTTTCCCACAACCCGGGAGTAAAATTCTTAACACGAGGATGGCATTTAGAGTTAGCCGTCTGGTCGGAAAACAAATTGATTGTGAATGAGTCATGCCTGTGAAATCTTTGAAGAGCATGGCCAGTGTTTTTTTATGTAAGATACAAGAAAATAATGTATTTGTACATCGTGTATGCATCCTTGGCTTAGTGGTGCAGTGTTAAGATAAACACCTGTCACCTATTTGATTCGGGTTCAATTCCCGGCTGGTTGAGACCAGAAAGTATCTTGAAACATCTTGTGTCTGATGTTGGATTTCTTCTGGTTGCCTCTTTTCCAAACTCAGCAAAATGCCTTGGTAGTAAACAATTTGGTTGTTCTACGGCTGCTGTTAAATGAACTTGTTGATCTTTACCTACTATAATTGGGAGGTGTCCAAGATTTGTTTGACAAGGACACAAACACGGGTGGGCCCAGCTAACTTTGTCCCTTGCCCCTGATGTGGCTAACTTCGTCCCTTGTCCCTGATGTAGGAAGATGGGAAATACCCTGAAACCCTTAAAACTGTTTGAAATCTGGTGAAAACAAGTGTGTATCTAGCATTTCAACTGTTGATTGCTATTTTTCCTGCTTTGCACCGTTCTTTCTTGAAGCCTTTCATCATTGCTTCATTTGGCACTCAATTAAGAATTTAGTTCGGTTAATTTGATTTCAAAAGTTAACTTTTTAAGTGCTACTCTTGCACATTCCATGTTAATCATTTCAAGTGGACTCCCCAACCTCAATGTTCCCCATCTACTGTCTTATCTGTTACACTTACTGCAAGGTACAGAGGGGTATTCCGACCAGCCAATGTTGTGAACTGTTTACAGGTTGGTTCTAGGTGCTATATATACATGTACTGACTGTGGGCTTGGGTTACTCTTCTGTAAGCAGTCAGTGCGGTGAATATCGCACACCTACAGTAGACGTAGAGTAATACAGGACTAGGTGATTGATCATCGTCGGGACATTTTCAAGTCAAAGGTGGCGCTGTGCAGCACGTGCAGCCATCAATTCTGCTTGATGGATTATGGTATCATAGATACAGATTTCGTGCAAGGCCAATAAATATTCAACTCGGGATAAAAATATCAACGATATGGATTGGGAATTGCACTTTCAATAAAATGGAGCCGGTGCTGATCTAAGGCGAGACATATCAGTTTTGGATTACTGCAAAATTCTGGTGATTTTCGAAAACTTCACGTGCTGGAGCTACAATGTCATATTCGCATCGTCCATATACGGGGAGTTATACAACATCCTTGGCAGGGCTTGGGTCCTCTGGACTGGGCAGTAGCTATGGCAGCTATTCAAGTCCATACAGCTCATATGGAGGAAGTTCATCATACGGACATAGTCCATCCTATGGAGGTAGCTCCTATGGAAGTGGTTATGGAGGTAGTTCCTACGGATCTTTAGGCAGCTACAGTCCTAGTTATCATGGATCAGGACTCACTTCTGGACTTAGTTCGCGATCCGGTTCTCAAAGCAGTTTGGCTAGTATAGGCAGCATAAGCAGTGTAAGTGTTCATCACTGTGGTTACAAATCACTGTGGTTACAGAATCATTGGTCTCGGTTTGTTTAGGAGTACATCAGTGTGAAAAAATTACAGCAAATAGAAACTCCGTTGCTTTCTTCACAACTCTGGACAAGTTCATGAAGGGTTTGTGTGTTGTAAATAGTAAAAAGCATCCAAAGGTGACAAGTTTTCTTGCCAGGGTGCAGTTCTTATGGAGTTACGGAGTTGATAGAACTGTTAGTCCCCGTACCACTAAAGGCCTGCCCCTTCCCCCTCCCCCCGATGTATTTTCAGGCCCCGGAACCAGTGCGTTGGCAATAAAACCTTTGCCAATCTAACAGCTGCCCCTGAAAAATACACCAGGCATTGAAACAACATTAGGTTCAGAGCATGAAAACCATGTGTGAGTGGTTCACTTTAGTCCTTCGTGGAGGAAAATGTATAGAGTCAGTAAAATATCTCTTTATCTCCAGCTAAAATCTTTCATAGACATGTTCTTTTCTGGCTTCTTGTATGTCTGTCTGACAAATATATTTAGCTTCCATGCGTTGTACAGAACTGTCAGGCTGGTACACCCATTCATCAACACCCTTCAACATAACCTAGGGGCTAAAAAAATGTGTTCACATTCTTCTGATGCATCTTGAAGTAAAGGTAGCCCTAACTTCACGTACTCTCTGAGATTTAGTATGGATTGTATGTGTTGTAGTGCATGTGTGCACAACATGCACTGCGTTTTCTGGTCGAGTTGGGGTGATATGGATTGCTTTCTACATGACTCTGTATTAGCAAAAGCAAGCTAAATACTCTAGGGACTAGTTTGCAATTGCTACTCAGGAGATATTTCATCTTGATCATTGCACTGATCCCACGTTTCCTCTGTTCTAAAAGTGAAAGTTGAATGGTTTGTGAGGAATACAGTGGCACGTTGGTTGAGCATGGCACTTGATACTGAGATGTCATTGGCGTGAACTGGTGGCTATTCAGGTATAAGGCACAGGCAAATTCTTTGTCAACATTAATTTAATCGCAGAGTCAAGAAATTAGAAATCTTTCATGTGAATAGGCCTAAAATGTACAGCCAAGATTGAAAACAACAGCTGGTGATCTGGCTATCCTCAAACAACTGCAACAGTCTCAGGTAGTCTGAAGCATGGGGTTGTGATGAACAACGAAGAAGGAATGCATGAAATGGGAAACAGAAACCTTGCCTGCATGCGTTTGTGAATGCGATCTGAAAATAAATGACCACACGGTTGTGTTCGGCGAAAGGTATGGCTTCAGATGTTTAGATGTAGCAAGTTGACCCCCTTGCACATGTTTTTGCCCGATTGAGATCAAGCGAAGACGGCAGCACACAATAATAATGCTGTTCTTATTTAATAGCGCATTTCCAGTTAGAGTGATGTGTTTATCGGTATTACCCCAGCTATAGGTCTGGGGCCGGTTGCACAAAAGTTAAAAATCATCTTGGCATTAACTTATCCCAAAATGTTAGTTTTGTAAGTTAAAACAAAGTTAAGGATTTAACAGGAAAAGTTAAATTAACAGACTTTTATCTTTTCAACTTTTTGTGCAACCGGCCCCTGTTCATTCCAATTTCAATTTTCCACTCCCTGGGGAGTATTACAGTCCCGGCAGCCGATTTTGCAGACATAACTCGCAGAGGAAGGTACATGTAGCACGCATAAGTTCCAACTCCGAGGCATGGCAAATACACTTGTGATGTTGGTATCGAATCCAGCTCTATGTTTCATGCTGCATTAGTGCATCAGTCATGCATTATACATGCTGCATTTATGTAGGGGATGGCTTGTAGAGATGATCACATGAGATATCCATATGCGTGCTACCAGCTAATCAGGGGCGGATCTAGGATTTGCCAAGGGCGGGTGTCCAATCCATCCCAAAGGGGCACCTGAGGAGGGGGCGAAGCCCCCGACATGCGCGCCTTCGGCGCGCGCCGATGGGGGGGTTTGGGGGGCCTCCCCCAGAAAAATTGAAAATCTAGACGCTCTTAGATGCATTTTCCCGGCATTTCAGGGCATACAAGTTGTGTGATTAAGTGTGCTTTTATGATATGAGTGGCGTCGAGGATTTTACTTATAGTCAAAATGGACAACAAAGTGGAGGATACGTGCGTCAGAAGTAACCAGTATACGTGTATTTTCAAAAATGCAGCTATAGGCTAAGACAAGTGATAGGCCAGGAAGACAAGCAGCACAATGTTGTCTAGTGCAAGGACTCGGGACTACCGCAGATGGCCCTTGAGGCTTCTAATGGACACTATGGGGCAATTAAAACACAGTTCAGCTAAAAACAACACATTTTGAAAACATGCACTCTTCAAAAAAAGGGCACCCTAAGCAAAAGGGCGGGTGTCCGGACACCCTGGATACCCCCCCTAGATCCGCCCCTGCTAATAGCTATCCAATTGGCAGAGGATCGCTTGAAGTGTAAAATGGGAAAAAGTGTGTGTAAACTTCAGTGGTGGTTTGGTATCCCCCTCTGGCTAATTTCAGGTGAACATCCCCCTCTAGATCATACCTTGTTGTTTTCATACCCCACGTTTGTAAAGTTCCTGATCTCTATAGTCATCTTCTTGGCATTCTGTGTTTATTCTAGGCAAAAGGCAATCCCTACATTCTGGTTTTCTCTGAACTAGGCCGGATCAGGGTGTTACACATACTGTCAAGAGATGCAGAGGTCAGCTTATTTCACCAACACCCACTTCTCACTCTGGAATGTATCGGCTGGGATTCTACCGATGTTGTTTTGAATATACCTGAGAAGGTTAACATGTGCAATATGCCACCAAGCAGACTGCAAAGTCGAATAACTACTGCTGGACTGATTGTGGGATCATAACCAAAGAAGCATGTTTTCACTTCCGAAGGTGTGCAAATATCTAAAAACACAACGTGTTTTGTTTTTGTTAGAAAGGAGATCCTAGCTTGACAGAGGGCAGCACACCAAAACCAGGTCCTATACAATGGACGCCTTTTGTGAGGGAAATTGATCAGGACCGGGATGTCAGTTTCATTTCAGTAGTTTTAACCACTATTGAAAAAGTCGGCTAGGGACTATATAGGACAAATTTGGTTATGAAATATGCATGGCACCAGTGGCAATGTCCTATAGGACCAATAGGAGGAGTCAGCTGTGCTTATTGCCAAAAGATGACAGCAAAGTTCTAGTGGACCAATAAAAAATAATATTCTCCTGACTGGTGCTCAATCAAGCATGAATGGGTCCACTTGGCATTGAATTGGGTGGTAGTGACACCTATTGGTCAACTGACTGACAGCTTCTATTCAGTGTGGTTGTAGATTTTAGTACCAGTGATTTTCGATTGATTCTTGAAAACCTCGCAAAGAATTTGGCGTTTTGGGGTTTAAGTCTCAGAACTTTGCTCAAGTTCGTGAAATTGATTCCAACACCTCTGCGTTGAACCTTAACATTAACGTGACATACCGTACATGTAGAGTGAGCAGACCCACTCCTGTTCCCCAGACTAATAGTGGGGGAGGGGGAAGTTTTCACTGATGAAACAGCCAAACAATGAAAAATCCATTTGTATTTTTTGCCGCAAGTCTGTCTAGGTATCGTTGTGAAGTCGTGATCCAGGTAGGAGAATTGTGTTATGATGATGTGGGCTCTTAGGCTTTCAAGATCTTGATGAAACCATTCTAAATGGCTTTTACCTGTACTGGTTAAGTACAATACTTAGCTGACTAACTCAGGGTAATAAAGCTTAAACAAAATGTTATCCAGTTCCCACACTATGCTACTTCGTAGGTGTTAACCCCCTGAAGCAGGGGATGGAGGGTATTGGTATTCAGAGGGGCAAAAGTACAAATTGCTGAAAAACCAACTAAAGAGAACTGTCTACAGCAGTGAAAGGCGGATATGATGCCAGTTCATCCGAAATGTTGAAAGAATGCGGTTTTATGTCATGTATAATACCAG
>NMRB01001702.1:60307-82049 GCA_002633025.1 Notospermus geniculatus | reverse complement strand
CCCCCTCCCGTCAGTTACATGAAGAAAGATCAACTGGGAATGGTCCAACTCTAAATAGATACTGGGCACTTCTTATCTTTCCACTATGCTGATACCTTCTATGAACAAAATTCATTGAGGTTGTCCAAAATATGCGTGTTAGCGATGTAATGTCCATTGCGGTCAATGCCTGGTGATGAAAGCTACATGGTACTTTCACTGGGTGACAGCCTAACTTTCCATTTCTATCTGGTTGTCTTTTCAAATTTCTGCTTCCTTCACATCCAGCTTGTCCGAGTTTCACATTTTACTATCATTCTTAACCTCCTCGTCTTGTTCTTTCAGGCACCCGACACATCCCGAAGTTCTAAGTACGGTTTAGGCTACGACTACACCAGTAGTAGAGATAGACAGACTAGTCCTTATTACTCTAGGTCTACTACATCAACCACAACTGACAACAAAGATTATAAGAAGGTACGTATTCTTATGCACTACGTGTAAGATAAACTCTATCGCCGTCTTACCATAAGCCCTTTTACACTAGCCCGATTGACACGTGCCAAGCTCAACTCGTCAGACTGAGCCCGGTTCAAAATTCAAGCGGGACAGGCCCGTTAATGCTGTTTGGTACCAGGACAAGCTGGCTCGACCGGTTTACATTTGGCAAAATTGTACTGACAATAGAGGTCACGGTGAACACAAATGATCAATGTGGGACTGTTTTGGTGTCCGCAATGGAGAAGGACATTCTCCTGGCAGAGTCATCAGAGATTCCACCATATAAAGAGTAAAACTCCTGATGTATTGGATGTTTTGCCAGAAATCCTGAAAAATAGGCTATTTTGGGAAAAAATGCTGTTCAAGCCTTGGCCTATCGCCCCACTAGAGCGAACAAATCACCCAACTGGAGCCAACAAATCACATAAAAATCATTGATATAGGGCATGTTTCATCATGATGTATTGTTTTCCCTGGTTGCTGATACAGGTGTGTTTGGATAGGTACGTCTGACTCACGTACTAGATATACATGTACATTGTTTGTAGTTTCAAACGATAACTTGTCTAAGTGCCAGATGGTTTTCAAGAACATATGAACTTTGTCATAACATGGTCGTAACTGGCAAAGGGACAGGGGCCCAGACGTTAAAAAAATGTGCTTTCATGCAGAGTTTGGCTGAAAAAATGGCGGAGTGCAGTTTTGTTTTGAGGGTACAAATAGGTGACTCAACTGGGAATCAAACCCACAGTCTCTTTTACACTAAAGCCACTGTACCGCATGTTCCATGAAAGTAGACTTTCAACAGCACATTAATAAATGATCTATTCTTCCTCCTTTCAGCTCTATGATGACGAGAAGACAGAAAACGAGAGGCTCAGGGCAGATTTATCCAAAGCTCAAACAGAAATCGGCGATCAGAAACAAAAAATTGACGAGCTGAAAAAGGTTGGTTCATCTCTCAGATGAGCATTTGAGTTTGTTTCTTGTTCCCAAAATCTTCTGCAGAGTTTCAAGTTTTACATAGACCAAAGTTGTTGCTAAATATTTGTTAACTTAAGAAAGTTTGTGCACATGGACTATTTCTCCGGGACTATTTCTGTGTGGATGCTTTATTGAAATAGCGTTGAAACCATTTGCTTGCGTGAACCACGCTGCAAAATGCACCATAATCTGGTTTTGGTTTGAACGCACTTGTCACTGTAGGAGTCTTTGTCAGTTGTTATTCGGACATCAACAAATTACGGTGTTAACTGCCAAATCAACCTCAAAATTTTGACTTTCTCCTCTTCAGGAAAGACGAACACTAGAAAGAAAGATGTCAGAACGTGAAGAAGAATTAAAGGTGGGTAGAACCCGAGTGTGACACGTGCGCCCTCAGCACTTTGATTGGTGTGAACCAAGCACTTGACCCTCACTGGTGTGAACTTGGACCATGCTCCCGGTGGTTTGAAGCTTGGCTTCCCCGTGTCAGATGTAGATTTTGCCTAACTTTCCCAATGACGAATTTGGTGAAGTTTGCATGGATTCGAATGTGGGACCTACCACTTCCAAGGATGTGGATACCCATGCTATAGTCAAGTATTGAAAACGAATCAGTATTATACATGTATAAAACAATAGTGATCATGACTTGACTCTTCATATTCTTCTTCTGTTACTTTTACTTTAGAATGCAAATGGCTGGCTGTGCATTTCACTTCACAGACTTCTGTACCTTTATATTTTCTCCACAATCTGCATTGTCCATGAATGAGCCCACTAGATTCTTTCTTGCATCTGTATGTTGACCTGGTGATAGAACAGTAGTATCAATGTTTTCCTTTCCAAAACACGAGCAATTTTAGGTGTTCAGTTCCAAGTTAGATGGTCTGAGGTTGTAGAGGGTCCTCTATCCTGTGTCCTTCTGTATTTGGAGAGAGTTATTATTTGGCAGAAGAGTTACAAATCGAATGTGGCGGGTTTTCTTATCCTTGTTAAAACTTGAGATATTCTGGTAGATTTTGAGATTCCTTGGCAATGTTTCAGTCTCATTCATAAAAAAATGCTTCACGAGAAATTGGCTCAATGCCGAAAACTTTTTATGAAATTTTGGGAGAGCAAAGTTGCTGTGCTTGAAACGAATTCTCTTGTATTAGTCTTTGAATTGGATAACCAGAATTGAAGTATCGAACTAGTGTAAAAATCTTTTGCTCCGTTCCTTTCATGCCTTTGGTTTCTTTTGCTTGTGATTTTCTTTTCCCTTTGGTTGGTCTCTTCCAGCTCTTACCTTGGTAGGGTCTTTACCAAGTCAAGCTAGCAACCTGTGTGCCTCTGATTTCTGTCTGCCCTCCCGGTTCCTTGACAGAACTACACATGACACAAACCTTGAAATATAGATGCGAGGAACATCGCATGGTATTAGTGGAAACTGAGCTTTTGTCTACAATGATATTAATTGCAGTTGCTATGAGCTGATGAGTGGCAGCAAAAATAGATCTATTTAATACAGGGTTCATACAGGTGCTTGAAATCCTTGAATATCAATGAATTTTAGGAATAATATCTCCAGGACCTGGAATATCCTTGAATTCTGACAAATCTTTAAAATGTCAATGAAAGTCCTTATATTTTCATCATTGCTGTCAAGTAAAATTCAATTGCTTCGAAACCAAAGTGTTGTCAAATCTTGGGTAGCAAGATTTCCCAAAAGCCGCACTGGGAATCGGTAAAACCGTGCCGCTAAAGTAATTCATGCAGACTCCAACTGCATAAATTAATGACTTTGCGGTTCCCGCCAAAGCTTCTGCGCATGTGCATTGAACACAATGAATGGCATCGTTCATGCCGCTATTGTGTTGATTATTTGCTCATTCTTTCCGAAGTTTTGATGA
This sequence comes from Notospermus geniculatus, assembly GCA_002633025.1. Lineage (NCBI taxonomy): Eukaryota > Metazoa > Nemertea > Pilidiophora > Heteronemertea > Lineidae > Notospermus > Notospermus geniculatus. The sequence goes on along the minus strand of NMRB01001702.1, from coordinate 78,696 downwards.
CTCTGGGGTTTTGTTTTGTCAAGATGCCGGGGAAATACCCACCCTGGCATACAAATTTGATGAAAATGTCCTTGAATTTTGCTGAAATCAGACCTTGAAAGTCCTTAAAAAGTCCTTGAAATTTGAGAGCCTAAAGTAAAGGTGTACGAACCCTGTAATAGATCTTATCTATTTTTGGTGGCAGCCAAGACTATCTGCAATGGTGTTGCTCAGTTTTAGGCAACAGTATAAGACCAGGGGATATGCTTTCTCATATCAACACTGAATTCAGTCTTAAACTATATACAATTCTTGTACCTCTCCTCACGTTTCATTCCAAATCATTCTTTTCCCCTTCATCCAGTCCATTGCTAAGCGTAGAGATAGTAGTCCATCCATTGCTACAATGTTTAGCTCCTACTTTGTGGAAATATTTCCTCTACATCTGATTTCCTGCACAGATCTTGCGTGTGTGATGGTGCTGCTCCTGTTCCTAGGCCTTACCCTTTGCTTCTAAAACATGATGTGACAGAGCAAGATTTACCCATTTAATCATGAGTGCATCGCTTTGCATACTTTTCTCTGCTTCAGCATCTAGAATTACCCAAGGTGTAGGGTGTCTTGTGCACAGCATTCCTGCAGAGATGAACTAAGATTTCTGATGTATGACAATGTTTTTTAATATTTTTGGTACTCTCAGTCTCAAATACCCCTCAACATTCCTAGAAGTACCGCCATAAAAGTTTGTACTTCACTTGTAGATCTGCATTTATTTTGTTCCCTGCTTTAATCACTAGCTTTGCTATTAAATTATTATTACTAGTGAGTTTGTCTTTATAACCAACGTGTCCTTTTGACCCTAAAGCTCTTTATAACCAACATGTCGTTTTGACCCTAATGGTAAAAATGGTTACCGGTATCCTAAATGCCCCATCACTTAACTTAGTGAATGCCCGATTATTTATAGTGTAAGGCTTCCTTTACATAGAACTATACGGTATACGAATACCGCGGTTAACAATGGCTTCACGGTCGTGAATCCACTTGAAGCCTTTGTTAAATGGCGTTTTCGTATACTGTATACTTCTATGTAAGGGAAGCCTAATGCCCTCACCCCTGTTGTGGACATAGTGAATGCCCCCAGTTGCTAGAGTAGTGAATGTTAGTGCCCCGGTTGTGAAGAAATTGATTATCCCCAAGATTATATTATTAGATATTTTTCTGATATTTCTTTATCATCAGTAGGATGTTGGTAGAAATTTGCTTCAATTTTGCTTATGTCCACCCAGACATGTCTCCTATCCAGGAACAAATCTTCATCCAATAATCCTTTCATAGAAGCATTCATCCACTAAAAAATCATTATCTGCATGTCTGCCTACCAATGTGGACAGATGGCAAATGTTTTGAAAATGTAACTGCTTCACTACGACAGACACAAATTTTGGTCTATGGTGTTTGACATACATTACAACCATGGTGTCATGTACTTTAAGAGGCTCACAGGTCGACAATGTGTCATGAAACAACTCGCGGCAACTAGCTTTCCGGCGATGGAAGCAACTCGCAGTGACTGATCAGTTGCCGATTTTATCAACCTGAGTGCCCTTGCGTCTCTGAGCAACTGCTGGATCTGCTAGTTGCCGCGAGTTGCCCATGTTCTACTTTTCGGCGAAAACAGAAAATGGCAACAGTGGAATGGACAGAGGGCGTGGAAGACGCGCTGTCGACAGGAGCGTGCTGTTCGAGGTAACTGCCAGTTGCTCCGAGTTCCTCTCAGTCGTTGAAATGTCGACCTGCGCGTGGTGGTTTTTCTGCGACGGATCCGTCAAGTTGCTTCAAGACGCAGTGTCGACCTGTAAGCCCCTTTGTAAATACACTGGCGTCATGACCTCAAATGCACTACGTGACGTCAATATAACGCTAATTTCCACAGCAAAGCTATAAAGAAACTCATAGGTTGCTGACTTTTGATTTGGTATTGTCTATTTTGGGTATCGGTTTTCAAGGTTTGTAGCTGTGATGGTCGGAGTGTTCTGTCTCCAAATCTGTATCTCTTGTTCTGCATCAACTTTTCTGCACTCTTTTCCAAGATCTCAAGTCAGACTCCGTAGGTGTTGAGAGGACCATTGAACTGGGCTAAAGTTCTGAGGTTTTGCTCAAGTCTTTAGGATGGCTCTTGTTTGAAATATGTGTGATAATCCATCTCAGCCCTGAATGGCATCTTTTTCCCCTCTCTCAGTATCACCAGGTTCAGATCTGGGTTCTTTATCTCTCCATGTGATTTCATAAGCTTCGGGTCAGGGGTTTTCAATCGGACTCATCTATGAACGTCACTCTGATCATGTACAGCTCTATCATTGGTTTTCTCCACTCTTTAAATACCATGTTGGTGTGTCAAACTCAAATTTGCTGTTCTTGGAGTCAAAGAGCTCAATGCAGTTTTTTGTCCACATCATATGACCTCCATGTTTCTTCATGATCATATGTGACCCGGCACCGCAAAATGAGTCGGAAGTCGCGCAGAAGAAGACCGAAGGTGGAACCAGACAGCAACCACAGAAATCGACCAAGTCAAATTTCACAATGGGCAGACAATCCTAAAATCAGCGAACCGTTGGTGTCACCTTGGACATGTTCGGTCTTCTTATGTGCGCATTCCCACTCATTTTGTCGTGCCAGGTCACATATGAGAAAGGTGCGAGATATACCTGACAGTGGCAACTACCTGTGTTTGTGGAAGCAGTGGAGTATTACCTTCAAGTTTTGGCAGCTTCTGCCAACTTCTTCTACCCATCGTATGATGAATCGGTCCACATCTTTCTGTAGTCACAGCCCAATCCATCTTCTTCAAACTCTCGTAGAATCGTTGTCCTGGCAACACTTGACGTTGTTGATTGTGTTTCGATGTTCACTCACTTTAGCCACCAGATGCACGTGTTCAAATAAATACCAACATTCTCTATTTATTCCAGCAACTTGAAAAATTGAAAGCTGATAATTATAAACTAAAAGACGAAAATAGAGCTCTAACTCGAGTTGTGGCCAAACTGTCCAGATAGGTAACGCAGACGTTGTAACGTCATGCACGTCAACCAGGGACAATTTCTCAATGGGTGTCAAGTCTGAATTTCAGTCGCACCTAAAAGTATACCTACACTTGAACAGAATACACTGGACTATTACATCTACATCTGTTCTCAATGATGGTTGTTGAAAAGAAAAGAAGTATTGATGGAATAGAAGTGTATTCTGGCCAGATGTGTGGCGGTCTAGGAAAATCCGTTGGATGTTGCGTTTGAGGAAAGTGTTAATGGCCTTGGTGAACCCGCACATTTCAATAGCTGAAATGTACTACGTAACAGGTAAACAGTAGCAAATCAATGCACAGGCAATCTGACAGCCCTTGTTGATCATTCAGCGACTTCTGACGGGTTTTCCTAGACCGCCACACAGATAATGTTCACTTTTGGCACGACTGTAATAATCTGAATCAAGGGCACTCAGCCTGATAAGCGTGATTCTTCCATGGCCTACACCATGGTAAATGATGAGTTTGCCGACCCTATGTCCTGATACAGAGTATCATAGTGAGTCCCCATGGAACTTTGGTGATGGGGGGGGGGGGAGGTTCATATCAACTGGGTAGAAATGACGTCTTTTGACATTCACAACAAAGCACAACAAAGCACTGGATGTCATCCTTGTTGACGTCATTCACAAGAAAGATTTTCTGAGTTGTGGATAGCCTCTCATGATGTCGTGAATGTCAACAGGATAAACGATAACTGCCCTTACCCAGGATGACGGATGTGATGATGTTGATGACAACATGGAACGTATTTTAGAATGCTCCTCAACGTAAAGTAGTTCCTCAAGGCTATTGATCTCAACAGGAGAACAATAGCCTTGAGGAACTCCTTTACATTGAGGAACATTTTGAAATACGGACCACTGAAGTCCAAGTGCCTCTGTGTTTGAACTTTATAGTTGAAGTTCAGTGCTGCCTTCCGTAGGTACTGACTTTACCCCACTTTTCCTGAAATGGTTCTTCAGCAATGACACCCATTGAGAAATTTCCCGTCAGTGTTCGAGCATGCAGCCAGTGTTCTACAAATTATTCCTTAGTTTCATGGTTGTCATTGTATTTTATTTTAATGTTAACCCACTGCTGCCGAAACCTGCATGTTCTGTTTAATGTGGTTTAGTTCGTTAATGGATTTTGTCACCAGTTTTCATCAACATTGTTGTAAGTTTAATTGAGCACTTCCCACTCCCTGAACCCCCCACAGCAAATTATTCCTATACCAGCAGAAATTGGCTTGTACATGTACATTTAACATATGCATTATGTAATATCGTTGGCTTAAATTTAATGATATTTGAATACGGTATCCCACTTTGTGTTTCTTTTGACAAGTGCTGGGGATATTATTTTCAGCATTATGGCTCCTGTGATGTGAGTTAGCCAGGATTGATGATCTATGGCCCCTTTTACACCATGTGTTTTCAACCGTGCTCGACCCGGGTCGAGCACGGCGCGGCAAAAAAGGTGATAGTGTAAATGGGTTAGCACGGCACAACTGGGCTCGGCACAGTGCTACTTTCATCCAGGCCGAACCCCCCAACAGGAGGTGGGTTCGACCCGGGTCGAGCACGGTTCCGCTGCTAAACTGCACAGTGTAAACACGCTACTGGGCTCGGCCCACTTGAATGACTCGCCTTTAGTGAATGCGCATGCTCATTTATCGGCCTTGAACTCAATACGTCATTGCCGCGAATGATCATGGGCGCAGCCATATTGAAAATGACGGAGATTTCCTACCTCCACAGAAGGGAGAGCCGGCGATTCAGATATTGGCGCGGTTATCATGGTGCTGTGTAAATGGGGTAAAATGCTCTTTCTGAGGCGGGCCTGGCCCGGGTCGAGCACGGCACGGTTCGTCCAGGCCAAAATTCTGCGTAGTGTAAAAACGGCTTATGAGAAGCAAACCCCTAGACAAACACACAGGCTTTAGATCAGGCGATTTTTCTGGTACACCCAGTAAAATTGCTTAAAAATGCTGCAGTTCTTTCAGTTGCGATACAGATCTGAACGGGAGTGTGTTCGTCAACTATGATTTCATTCTGCTGTCCTACTAAAACTGTAAATAGTATTTGGTCGTTGAATTCTTTGGTGTTATTTGGTGTGCAGTTTCTGTTACATGTTGGTTCGTTTTCAAAAAATTCTTCAAAAAATTCTCTATCAATCGTGGATGCTGACTCTAGGACAAACAGTAGACAAAGGGGCAATTTTCATGTAACATTATGTGACATCCAGATAATTTGTCCTCTAGTATATGATCTGTGCCTCTGGAGGTCTCTATCAGCCTCATGTCAGTGATCATACCATTATTCTGGAAAAAAGCATTATTTGTCAATATGAGAATTGCCCATTGGTAAAACACTGTTTGGTAAATTGCCCATTGGTGACTTCTTCTGGAAAGTCAGTATCTCATCTCATCATTTTTCACCAGGATATCTTCATCGTCAGTTTGTTGGCTGTTGTCTTATCCTCATTTATTTCACTGTTTGATGAATGTAATCTAACTTCTTCAGTACCATGCAGGAGTTGAATCTAACTTCTTCAGTACAATGCAGGAGTTGAATGCGAAGATATTTTTCCGAGAAATCCTCAAAGGATATTCTTGCTAAGTTCCGTTTTGCCATCCTCAAGCACAGGGGTTTTTACCTCGCTATTCTTCATCCAAGCGAGTGTATGAAGAGGAACAAAACCAAAGCCGTACTGTGGGAGGATGAATTTTGCTGGTGTTTGCATTACATTCTTTCCATCTGACGTGGCTGGTACTGAGGGAGTTCAAGTTATCTGTTGTAAAGACTTTCAACTAACTCGATTTTGTTTCGATATCTGCTACAGTTATTCCTGTTAGAATGGACTGATGCTTTTCTCCATCACTACCCTGTTGCTCTATTCCTGGTCACACACAAACGACAGCACAATTACACATACCATACTCCAATACCCATGTAGGCTACCTCAAATCCTGAGGAATCCTTGATTTGCACATCTAACCGCATTCTCCTCACTTGGAGCCCCTTCTCTTGACACCTACTAGCTGTATCCTGATCAGATATTGTCAGTGGAGAGTGAAATCCACTGTTACTTCTATCAACGCTGATCCCATGATCACTAGTGGAGTTACTGCCTTTTAGGATGCAGATGCTGGAGGATGAAGATGCAGATCTCAAACTCATCACTAAGGCCTGTTTCCACCACAGCGGATTTCGCCGTGATTTGCAGCGAGCGGTTTGGTTTTGGATAATCCTTTGATGGTTTAACAATACATACATGTAGTATGTTAATTATCCCAAGGCCTGTGAAAACTGCTCTGCTCGCCGCAAATCACGGCGGGATACGCTTCAGTGGAAACGGGCCTTAACACTTTCTTTGTGGTGTGTGATGCAAATCTGTGCCATTTCAGTAACAGCAACCCACTTGTTTACTTGTTGTATATCACAAAATTTTGTTAAGTTGTTATCTTAACAATAGCAGTTCAGTTCCGCATTTGCATTAACTAAATCATATCAACATCATATTGGACTTCTTCACTGACCCCTCAGATGTTTGTTACCACTGTTGAGGAGCACTTCACTGGTTTTGGTGAAGGAAACAAATTTTTACCTTGTCCAGTTCTTGCCAATCCAGGTGCGACCAGGAAGAATCCAGTGACCTGATGGAACAGGGATCGGGACCCGGTCTGAAAAAAGCATGGCTTCCATTTGTGATTAATATGGGCGGTTATAAGTACAAAAAAGAGATGTCTTATAACCGCCCATAGATAAACTGGTCACACTGTGGTGTGAATCATTGTAAAAATAGTACATGTACACAGGCGTGTACATGGGCTGTTCAACTCTGTTGTTGTTAAAGGGGAAATGTGCCCAGCGATTCTGTAGCCGCCGTATTTATATAAGCTTAAATCATGCATAAGGAAGCTAAATCTATATGTTCACCCTTTCAATAATTGACCACTAACTCTTCATTGTCCAAACTGTTTGCAGTCCTGTGACGATATCCGTCCGATCAAGTCCAATATCATGCTAATCGCTATCTTGTTTGTCATTTCAGGCAATGGACTCATTAAAAGCAGAGATCACCAGATTAAAAGAAGAAAACGGAGCCCTCATTCGAGTTATTAGTAAATTATCTAAATAGACCCGTTGTATAGTATAAACCTGTACATCTAGTTCTGAATCTATGACATGTCATCGAGCTACGACAAGGAATAGGAGAGTAGGCCCGTTGTCGTTGGGGCATCCCTGGAGTTAGAAACGTCCTAAACCGGGTACAGTGCTGTCATGTCTTCCATACTCTTCTTGGTAGTGTCGCCATCTACAGGAGCTGCGAGGAACTGGCATCGCGTGTTTGGAAATACGTACAGGTCATATTTTGACTGGTCTGTGCATTTCGGAATTACTTTATTTTGTGAAATTAACACGCGTGTGGACAGTTTTAGAACATTGAATTGGACTCCTCCTTTTCGTGTTCATCGCCAGGGAATTATGGGTCATTGACGGAACAGGCCTGGCATCTGCGTTAGATTTCAATGGTAATAGCAAGACCATGCCGCGGTTGAACATGTGATGACCCGAGTGTTGCCATGACTAACAATGCCTCTTTAGGAACGGTTTCCAAGCAGTCGTTTGAGTTGCCATGGTGACTAGATTGTTGCACTATTTATTAGGATGCTCTGTGTTGGCCTCCTATAATTTGTTGCAACTTTAAATCAAAGAAAAGTCAAGACATTATAAATCCAAGAATGAAAAAATTGGAAAATTATTTCGCTGGTTGCTAAAGCAGTTTCGTCATCACTCAACAGATCGGTCTCCATGGCAACGGTGCATTTCCGTGGCAGTCATCAATTCTCATAGCAACTGTGTTAATTTCCATGGCTATGCGCTGTGCCAAATGATTACTTTCCATCCTCAGTGGCCCCTGTCCCTTGCCCACAGTGTGCAATACGTAGATAGACTTTGTCGTAAAAAAAGCTTGAAAAAGTATATTATTGCTGTAAACAGTCGTCTTGGCAAGTCATGAATAAAAATGAGTCTAAATCAAAAATGTCGTCTTTTCTGATTTTGTCAGAAAACAACTGCATTTCTTAAATAAGCCTTGCTACCTCTAAATTAATCAAAATGACTTATTCCTCTGCTTTTTGCTCTACCGTTATCCCAGATTTCCTCTAATTGTCATGTTTCCCAATGCGCCAATGGCATGGCCGACTCATTTTTACCAGTCCTGTTGCCTTGCCTTGCATGATAATTCTGTTGGCATTCTGTGCCTCTTTTGTATTCTTACAATGCTTGTTTCATTGTCTGTTCAGGATCTTCTTGCAGTTATTGTTTGTACCAGTAAATACTTCTCGTCTGCCACGGGGAGGAGGCAGCGAGAAGCATACGTCATTTGATCATTAGGCCCATGCAACACAAGTACAAGAAAGGAGAAAATAGTCACATGTTCTTGCTTGAAGGCTCGAATTTTGTATTTTGAAATTTATTTGAAAGTCGCAATTTATTCCCTGCCCCATTTTTGCCGTCAAAGTTCTTCAATTTTAAATTTACAAATCATGATACATGTACTTACTTAATAATAATAGTACATTTGTAATAATAAATTTTTCTATAGCGCACAATGCCAAAAGCATTAGGCCTCTTGTGCACTTTACAATAATATAATAGAAAGCGTGATACTTGTGCTGAATGTACACAAGCCAAGTACTCGTTGGCCAACAGTTCTCTTCTCGACTTTGCAAGCCTGAACAGAAAATTGAAACAACTTGACCTCAAGCTTTGTTGCATTTCATGAGGTAAGGTTTAGTTTGGTGGTGGGGGTGTCTACCAAGATCGGGGGCGAATTGGACCAGTTCGTGGAGAGAAATTTAGCTAGGATTATTGGCCAGTATTTGCACTCTCTCAGAACTGGTCCAGAAGTTCATGTTGGTCTGTGACATTTTGGTTGTTCCCTTACTCATTGAGAACCCAGTTTGTGAGGTCTGATTTTCACATTATGCCAATCAAATTGATCGATAATGAATCCCCAATTTATCTTTGTCAATGACTCCTTGTATATCATGTTTATATTCAAGATTTTGGTTGCTTTTAATGAATCTTGGTAGACGCCATCACTTCATGCTTTAAACTGCACACTGTGGGCAGGTTCCCCTCCTGAGCTCACAAATTCATATATTTTGTATATTCTTATCAAAAAATCATCCAGTTTTGGCGAAGATATTGTCATTACCTTACCCTTGAAAAACTTGAGTCATCCTGTAAAATTGTTTGTACCCTTACCTTATTTTTTTCCCAGGACTGAAAAATGGTGTTCTTGGCAATCAAAGATTAAAACCCTTGTGTATTTATTCAAAGTGGGGCACATTCTCCAGAAAGAGTTAATTCTGGTGTATTTTCCAAGAGAACATTTAAGATGTTGCCTTGTTTTTTACTTTGAATATGGAGAGAATTTGTAATCAAGAAAAAATGCTGCATGATGGAAAACTTATACACATGTATGTTGCTTTGGTTTTGCTTTCGATTTGGGAGTGTTGTAAATCATGATTGCTAAACCAGACCCCAAAACACCCAGAATCAATGTCCATATAACCTTATCCAACCCTATCAGTTTTGAAAATCAGTCTCAAGTTTTCAAAGGGTAAGGCTACTATTCTCGATGTTACTTGCTACTGAGTTGACCAATCCTTTCCCTGTTAATACTGCTGGATATATTCATTTAACTTTTTCATTTTTGTACGCAGTGTAGATTCTCAATGTTGAAGTTCACCCTGTATGTTTGTTTGTTCTTTAATCTGCGAACGTGCGGTGAATTCTCCATTTGCGTCCCGCCATGGGGACTTGTGGAAAAAAACCTGAAAAAGTTGGTACTTGTATTTTGTGTGATTTGGTACTAGTTGCTCCATGCTGAAGAATTTCAAAGCCCTGCTGATAACTAAAGCACCAATTCTTGTTCATAAAATGGCTTGCCATGCTTGCTTCTGTTTGCCATGAATTCAAAAACAAAAACTACCATGACTAAATGTACCTCACTCTTTCTGTGCTTTCGTATGCCAGGGCAGAGTGACTCCATGTTTGGCGTCACAGTCCACTTCCTGTACTCAGTGTAAAGGATAGGTTCAGGAGTTAGTGGCCAGATGGCGACCTTAGGGGTTGCACCGCACGCTAGCTCAGCTTTAAGGTTCAAATCAAGTGCCAGGGCTGTACAGATATTGTGTTATATTATATGTGTTTCACACATTTATTTCTGGAAGTCACTTTGAAATCCCATGGCAAATACTGGGAAGTCTGTCTGGAGAAATTGGACAAATTCTTGTTTGTTGATCACAAATATTTTTTTAAAAGCATGTCAATTGCACATCTTCACCCATCTTTGGTAAAGAATCAGCATGGCGGGCCTGACATGCCTGATGTCTTGCCCAACATCTCGAAGAACTTCCATGAAGCGTATCACTCCATTGCTTCAAGAATTCTGAAAACTTAAAGAACTTGATGCATAAAGAGCTGAAAAAACAAAATTCATCAAAAAGTTTGATAAGAAATAGATTTCTCCAGATATGCATCTTTCCAGAAGTGAAGAATCTACACTGTTCATCATCATCATCATCATCGGCTTATTCAAATGACCCTGCTGTTTATATTGCTGTTCCCTGTTCTATTCACTGCTTTTCAAATTTTGTTTCATAAGTCCTCTGAAATGTCTAACTCAAATAGGAAGATACCCTCTGTGAACCTGGACATTTTCAGTAAAAATACCAATCGACCCCCTGTTCACAAGGGAGACAGTAAAAATGGTTTTAGGCCACACTGGTGACAGTTCATAACTTTCGACTCTGAATCGTGTTGTTCTTCACAAAGTGTTATGATGTGCTTACACCGATTTAATACGTCATTGAATGCTCACGACCCATCTGGTCTTCAACTGAAGGATAATCAGTCAAAGGAGTCAGTCAATTGGAGTCAAAGGTTTTTGATCTGAACTGCAGTAGCTGAAAATATTGAGGTTCATAGAAGATTCCTAAGTACACTTGTCAGTGTCCTTGACTCTGAATGGCACTGTCCAGAAACCAGTTTGAGTTTTAGGATAGGCCTATAGATAAGCTTGATTTCTTGATAAATCCATTTGATAGAATGGAATACTTGAAGAAAAACAGAATCAGGAGAAAGCTTGATGCAGCAGCTGCTGATGCTGCATCCTCGGAACTACTGTGAAGAAGATTTTCAAGTATCCTGTACCATGGTAAGCCCAACGTCACCTGAAGCATATTGTACCACAGTTATCCTCCCCATGCTTTGGTGCGGTGTGCTTCAGCACAGTTGAAAATTGCTCTGCAAATTCAAGAAAAACTCTGAAGTTTTGTCGGTAGTGAAGTAACAAGTCCACAGAAGCTCATTCTGTGCTGACCAGGTTTGATGTTTATCTGTGGTTTCTGAGGGGTTTCCCTGTATATGGTAACACATACATGTATTCCTGAGGTTAGTTCTGGTCCCTTCAGGAATCACTCTGCAGTAACAATGAAGACTGGAAGCAGTGAGTGAAATGTTCTCTGGTAGGAAATATCCCGAAAGGCTGGTACAGTACAGCACAAAGAGGCCAGTCTGTCTCCTAAAAGTTAAAAACTCAGAATCCAAGGAACGAGACTGCAGAAGATTTTTTGGTCCGAAATATGCAGATTACATTTTTTCTAGGCAGTGAATGGAACAGGTTTAGTGAAGTACGACTTTCTGATAAGAAGGGCTGAATTCACAAAAATATTTCTGTGCAATGCGGTTATCCAGCCATGTTGAATTTCATCCCTGCACATTTTCACCATAATGTCCGCTCTTTGTCTGTAGAAGTGAATGTCATTTGGCGAATTATGTATCCGAGGTGAATTATGTATCCGAGGACAATGCAGTAACTTGTGCATTTCACTCTGCTTTGGGCAGTAAATCCTTCGTTATTTTCCAACCTCCATACAATGGAAGCATCTGAAAATCACATTGCAATCTGGACCACAGGTTTTCTCTGAGGTATTACCGGATACATTGTCAGTATTATATATAAGTGTGTATACAGTCCCCTTGCTCCAAGAACCTCTGTCAGGACGTGTGGGGAAATCTAGTCGCTGGCTCTACCTATAGAGGTTCTTCACGTGACGTCACATTTCCATGACAACACGATGCCGCCATATTGGCCATCAAAATGTCAAGGACGTCACGGTGCAAACATAGCATCAACACACAGATCCTGACGTCAAAATGTCATGACATGGTAGTTTTGACGTCGTCGCCAGCCATTTGACGGCCAATATGGCCGATTTTATGCAGTCACGTAACCGTTGTGACGTCAGTGAAGAACCTCTATAGGATTTGTGGGTGCACCTGTTCTTGCCCATGGGCAGGCTGTTGATGGACATTATTCGATTTCCTACCCTTCCCCTCAAAAAGAAATATTCATGTGGATTCAGCCCATGCAGAAACATGCTTGCTTGTGAGCCCCATTTATTACTCAGTACCCCTGTGTAGGATCATTGTCAACCTTAGTGCCTTACTCAGCTGAGTTGAATATACTCAACCCTCCATGTCAATCATTGTTCTGCCTATAGTCAATTTGACTCATCTGATTGTGTGCTTGTATCTTTCACTATGGGTTGTTGCATCCCTGCAGCTTGAGAAGATAGATACGCTGTACCCCAGCTTCACCCCGGGCTTTGCCAGATGAAGATACCCTCAGATAACCATGGTGCCTTGTCAACGTCAAGAAGAAAATGAAAATGGTCGGAGGCTTCATGGAAATGTCCTTGAACAGCAGTATGCTGCCCGCTAATGGTAGAGGGCACGATCTCCAGTGCTGATCAGTGGGAACATATGGGAGACTTTCCTGCCGTTAGAGGCCACCACCAGTTAGCAGTCCTAGAACGTCATGGAATTTGACGTCACAGAGGAGAAATGCACGCCACAACGTCATCCATAATGACGCGGACGCCATGGCTTACGCCTGTGACGTCTAATTTGTGACGTTCCAGGACCGCTAACAGGCGGCCTCTAACGGCAGGAAAGTATCCCGTTGGAGTAATACTTAGTTCCACACTACAGTGTACTTGGTAGTACACCACAGAGGTATTACTTCCATCGACCGTACCCCCCCTGATCACAAGGCGGGGGAGATGCTGCCTTCTACCACTAGAGGGCAGGGTGGAGGAGTTCGTCATGCCCTCCGTTTCCATTCTTGGTGGCTTGGCAGGGTACGCTTGGTCATAGAAGTGTGTGCAGGTTTTCTTAATATCATGAATTCAGTGCAATCATAACGGATGCTTTGTCTTGTCAGTTGTCAAGCACGGCTGGGCGCTTCGCGCCTCGGTCAGTTTTCGTGAATTTTCGGGTTTGACTTAGTGCATTTTCTGTAGGTGTTTAGCGGACCTAGCCAAACCTAGCTAACAGAAATTGCGGTGATCAATTTTGTGAGCTCGTGCATATTTTATGTAAATGTTATAGCGATGCATGCAACATTTTTGATAAGTGTAGTCCCCGTAGTTGGTGGTAATTATAGATATGTTGTAAATGTGGCCACGACGTTCATATTCTGTTCGCACCACATCTGCCGGCCACGGTCCTATATGTTTTGTCTGGTGTTGGCCTTGTAGGCTACACTATCTTGTGTGTTATATCGGGCTGTTTAACAAAGTGTGGCTTAATTTCAATTAAGTCTTGCATATAGATCCAATTTCTTTACGTTTTTGTGTAACAGACGGACATTTCTGGAAACCGACTCAAACGGATTTCTGTGACTGGACTGGGCTCCGTATGTAACAATGTTAAACCATAGCGTCGAGTCTGTATGTTACATTTTGTGGCTTTTCTTTTTGTACAATGGTTACGTTAACTCTAGAGCTACCTACATTTATGGCTTGGAACTTATTAATACTGTAGATTATAGGTTGTTCCTCAACAACATGCATTTGATGTGTTTCCAGTGGGAGTTGTCAAAGCGTTGTAGGCTGTCAGAATGTTCATGTAAGCATTAGCGAAGGTTGTTTTTATCTCCAGAATCTAAGATCGCCATCCAATCCATTCTCCAGTCAACAAGTGACTTAAACATCTGTTGAGAATTTTGCTGTCTCTGCCAAAGTCATTGATTGGGTTGGTGCAACCCGAGTGGCCGAAATTTGCGAGCAATTCGACACACAAATGGCTTTCACTTAAGGCTTTTCTCCAATTGCAAGAGCGCCTGCTGTTTTCCAGTGTTGTCAACCAACATTGCTCGCAATGCATCCCACAGTGTCATTCAAAGAAGGCTGCATTGCTTCTTAAAATGACGCACTGCATTACATGTATGTCCACATGCATTTTACATCATGTTGGCATGCATTATGCGGTGTGAGCACATGCATCGTACAATATTTTGCACGTGCATCAGCATTGCCTGAAGTGGCTTGGCAGAGACGCTCTCATGACCAGCAAGATTTGGATGCGTGAACACTGAGATTGGAACATGTGTATCTGTTTCACCAATACAACTAAATCATCCACCACGAACAGTGGCAATTATTGTTGTGTTCCAAGAAATATTTATTGTTGAATTTATAATGCTTACATGATTTTGTATATACTGACTTTTGGTGAATTTTTATATTTTTGATACACTTTTTCAATTCGGGTCTCTACAATGGCCCGGGTCTGTATATTTTGTATAATAGACGGTAGTGCTGTAAAAAAAAGTAGGCATACGGTTGCTTTCAAAAAGTCGAGTAGATTTTGCTAATCACACTCCTTATGTTAGGAGGCTAGCTATAGGTCAAATAATGAGAGAGAGGTTGAAGATTCAAGAGACGAATTGTGACTTCGTTACTTTTCTCGTTATGTGCCAAGAGTTTGGAAGTGTCGGTATGATTGTGTGTGATCCATGGATATTTTTGGGTGGTTCGCGTGAGCCACCAATACCAAAAATTCAAGGACAGCCCCTCGGTTTCTTGTATTAAAACGATGGTCATGTATGTGGTCCTCTTAATTTCTGGGTCAGCCTGAGTGCACCATGATCACGAGACTCCAGATGGGTGTAATTTGACCATCTTGAGCATTTTGGGTGCTCAAGTTTGAGGATAACGACAAGTACAGAAGGAGATTCACGGCATTGGGCTGTTGAAATTTCATATTCTAAGGGGCGTGTACCTTTTATGGGTGTGTACATGTACATGTAGATGAATGGTGGTTACCCTGATTTTGTGAAAATCAATGTTCGTAGAGTCATAGTTGAATTTAGTGCTTTTATACTGTACTGCAGCATTTGTATATTAGTTATCTAGCTCTTGTATAGAGGTCACTGTGCATCAGTGCTCGTTCGCATATCATCTAGACGAGGACTTCATTGCGCGTGTCTTCAGTAAGGGTGTTCTGCCGCCATTTTTCTCCCACGGTTGAAGTTCTGGTTTATTTTGATTTTCGTCCTGTAGCCCCCTTGGGTGACACGTTGGACCCAAGGCTTGCATTGCGACTCTTGTTACTAGCTATTTAGGCTCTTCCTATTTTAATCAACTTGCCATTTTGTACCATTGCATCATGGTTTATCACTTGATGAAACCTATGCAATTGTACAAATGGCCAACAAATTCCATGAAGGATTCCGTGCTTGTCGCTGTGGGGATTTCCGTGTCATTGTTCCGTTTAAGTCTTGATTTTTATGCATCAGTTGCTCACTGCTAGTGATTGGCTTCAGCAGTGCTGCACTTAATGTGGCTAATTTGGGTGCACACTGTTTCGATATATCGCTAACACGGCCTCCTTAGGTGACACGTTGGACCTTAGGCCTGCATAATCTGCACGCTTGACGACACGCTGACATGGATGTCCATTCACAGTGTGTTTGATTTACGGTGTGGCAATTCGTATTTTTCTGCCAACATGCACCAGCTGCGCCTGTGGGCTATTTAGCTGAGATGTCTGTCACCATTGCGTTACGGCAAAGACTTTCACCTCACCTGAATTCTGGCAGTCCGCCTCCTCGAGTGACATGTCGGATTCGAGGCTTGCATGTTTGCTGTCAAATGTGACTGCGGACAGGTCCCAGGTTTACCTGGGACAGAATGCTCATCTTATCATCGTCATCATCATTATATATTATTGTCTTTGTCCTGTAGATGCTTGGGTCTGATTTTGCTGATCAGTGTGCATCAGCTTCCCAATCGGTGTTCGACTTAGCCAGATGTCTCTCTCGCTTAGGGCGAGGTTGTATTTCTTACTAATTTTAATGCTTGTTTGTGGTCTCCTTGGGTGACACGCTGGATCCAAGGCTTGTATTCTGGTCTCCTTTATCGGGCCCCTTGTATTCCTCACCCGTGGTTCTGTTCCACTCATTCATGGTCGCGAGATCATACTCCTCGGACCACGGGTATGTTCGGCTGTCGCATCACAAATTCATGATGATTGTTCACAAGAGAGGGGACACGAGCGTACCACAGAGAGAGAAAGTAAAAGCTGACGTCATCCTCTGAATTTGTGTGTGACTAGCAAATTCTCCGCAATCCTGTCTATCCTAGCTTGATTTTGTGATGTAGCACACGAACCCCAACTCCTGTTTTCACCTCGAAAACACCACACAAGAGTTCACCAAAACCAGTATGCATACAAAATACAGGCTATGATATTCATGATGGGAGGACATGTTTGGGCCCCACTAATCATGCTCAAAAGCTTGACTTGCGTCAAGGTTTATACTGCATTTCTAGTCATTCTTATCACGTGGGGCTCCAAACATGCAGTGTTTCTTGCCATTAGGTTGTCTTGTCAGATCATGTGGTTAATGTCTCCGTCAATCTGCATCAGTTGCCGTTTAAGGGAGCTCGGGAGCTGTTATCATTAATGTGCACGCCGCAGTCTTGACCAGCAGCACTGGGATCGCCCGTACAGCCTCCTCGGGTGACACGTTGGATCCGAGGCCTGCCTTCTGATAGTCACATTGACTCGCATGATCAATGTCCATGTTACTTATCTCAGTAACTTAGAATTTTGGGTACGATAAGAAAATGTGTGTTCAGTTATATTTGAAAGTGTTACAGCCTACAACGCTTTGCCAACTCCCACTTTGAACAGTTTGGGCATCATAGCCCTTGCCAGTGATGACAATACGATGTGTAGGAACATTTGTTAGATTCAGTTCCTATTTAAAGTGAATAAATTCAGTTTGGTATCCAAAAATTTGTATTTGCCTTGGTTTTTCATGTTTCTTCCATTAATACATGCTCGCTTGCAGAATATTGACTACTGGACCTTGGCCCTCCTAACGTCAGCTGTACAGTTGTTGGGCATGTGGATAGATGGTAGGGGGACCGTGACAAGGGGCATCTACCTACATGTAGGCTGTTACCTCACCTGCCCACAACTTATCGTGGGCCTTGTATATACACTGTTTAGAGATCAGGCCAGACTGTAGGGCAAAGATCCACCATGACAGAGGTACAGCAAGTACGAACACCATGTGATGATGCGAGTGAGAACTCCACCATGACTGAGAGACGATGCGAGTGAGAACTCCACCATGACTGAGAGATGATGCGAGTGAGCACTCCACCATGACTGAGAGATGATGCGAGTGAGAACTCCACCATGAGTGAGAGACGATGCAAGTGAGAACTCCACCATGACTGAGAGAGGATGCGAGTGAGAACGCCACCATGACTGAGAGACGATGCGAGTGAGAACGCCACCATGACTGAGAGACGATGCGAGTGACAACTCCACCATGAATGAGAGACAATGCAAGGTTTATTGAATTTTTGACTTTTAATATTTACAGTGGTATTTTGTCTCCTACATTCACAATATTACCATGATTACAGGTAAATCACATAGTATGTGAAGGTGCTGGTTTGTAAACCAACCAACTTAGCCTGCTATCAATGTTTAATACCCATCAACAGGGAGTTCATAAAATCAATATTTGTTGCGGTGAACGCCATTAACAAAACAAAACCTGATGTTCTCCCAATTTCAACTTAACCTGCTGAAATTCACAGCAGAAAATCCAAAATGTCCCTTTACTTGTGTAAACAACCAAAACTATCCACATAGAGAAATTTTGTTTTATGAATGAAGGAGATATCACATTATACCAAGATGAGCTCTTGCTACAGGCACAGCACACAAAACTGCAGGTGTTAAGAAAACTACACCAATCAAATGCTTGTTATGGTAATGAAATGGTCCATGGACCATGTGCTCACTGGGTTGGACATAATAGTCTAATGACAGAGGGAGGTACATATCAGTTATGAGCAATCTGGGTCAAGTCATTCCCAGAAAAGACATTGATGATTTTGGGGTTATGCCACGTGGCGGCCATATTGGATGTCCGATCGGGCTGGAAC
>NMRB01001702.1:13167-59129 GCA_002633025.1 Notospermus geniculatus | reverse complement strand
ACCACGGATGACCAATCGCTGGGCCGCACGGTGTCTGCACGGCTCGAGACGTCTAGGCCTTTTCAGGCTATCTATAGTCCAAGTGATCAATTTCATTCAACTGCCAAACCACAAGTCATTCATCGTCTGATCAGTTACAACATGTTGTCAACTAAATTTAATCCTCCCCCCGCCCAATCTCAGCCTTGGCGTTTTACTCCAAGAGGCCTATTGTCATACTCAATGCATATTGCGATGGAGGCGGTCTCACCACCTTGTAATGAAGGTGTGTTAAAAACACGAAACCAGAGTATATCATTGATGGTGGTATCTAACTAACAGAGCATTGACATCAGCCCATGACAATCGTATTTTCCAGGTTTGCCACAAGTACCAGCTCAGGATATTTCTACAAACAACCCAGGCAAATTCTTCCACAAGAGAATGTCTGGATGAATGTTCAGATCATCCGCCAGGATTGGTAGTCGTCCCATCAAGCTTTCACTGAGAAATGCGTTTCCAAGTTTGCACACAGGGAAATATTAGTAAGTGAAAATATGTCCAATATTCAACACGTCAGCTGCTTTCTCCAATTCTGCAGTTTCACAAACTAAAAAGTCCAAATTTTGATTAAAAGTTCATCATTTTCTTCAACGCAGCGAAGCACCTGTGTTTATCTGGCATGTAGAATGGTTCAAAAACGTGAGCGAATGGAGTATCGTAGCCGCAAACTCGTATGATGGGAGCCTCAAGATTCAGGAAACATTCATTCTGAAAAATATAAATGATGAAAAATTCATCAGCCAATTCATGGGAACCAATCAAATACTAGATACCATAAAAGGACCAATCAAAATGCTCAGCTGCATTTTCTGCTGGTGAAGAGGCTGTCCACAAATCAAACAGCTTTCATATAAAAAGAAAAATTACCTGAATTGTTGACGCGATTTCACTACCAAATCCTTGTGTAATCGGTGCTTCATGAGATATAAGTAACCGACCAGTTTTACACACAGACTGGAAGGAAGATAGAGATGATGAAGCTGTGTAGGAATGAACAATGATACCTACAAGAGTACCAGAGGCATGAAAAAGACTCATTTGTGTACTCTCAAGTCAAAAACAGAAAAGGTCTTACCTCAGCAATTGTTTCTTTATCCCAGGGTAGTATTGTTCTCAGATCTATCACTTCACACGATATGCCTAATTTTTCCTGAGCCATGTTTGCAACTTCCCGTAACACGTGGACCTGTGTTCCCCAGGCCACCATTGTGACATCAGTGCCTGAAAGAGAAGCAGAATATTTAAAGTTAGCATTTATAGATTAGACGGGCAGGTTTTGATTGCCACTTTGAGACTGCATGACACTTACATTTCAATTAAATGATCCAGAAAATTCAAGAATAAAGCACCCAGACTTGGAGTTTACAACAGTTGAGTGACACTGGTTTATCACCGAGTTCTATCACCGTTTATCACAGAGTTCAACAAGACCCCAATACACCTATATTTACCTTCAACAATCACCTCCGCCTTTCCTATAGGTAAAGTGTAGTCTCCAGTAGGTACTTGTTCTACTGCTGATCTGTATAATATTTTTGGTTCAAAGAATATACATGGATTATCATCTCGAATACAGCTCAATAGCAGACCTTTAGCTTGTATGGGACCACGAGGCACCACAACCTGAAACAACAGAAAGACCATGGTAAAATCAGCATTAACAATGCTGACCGCTGTCAAAGCCTAAATCAAATTGTGGCACAAACAGCTGAACATTGCTGCTATTAAATATATTACCAACTTGTCTTTGTAGCACTGAATTTGTTTATAATTATAGTACAAACTGTATAAAACTTTAGTATAAAGAGATGCACATTGCCTCTGCTATTGTCATGTACGTGTAGCACTACATTTCTACAAGTTCAACACATTCAGTAGTTTTCTGCTATGTAATGAGGAATGAAGCTTGACATAATAGTACAGTGTACCAGTACATGTATCACAGTAGTGGAGTACAGAGTGCTAGGGAAAATTAGAGATGCTATTATGTACCTTTATTCCTGGTGTATGAGCAAAAACAGCTTCAGGGCTTTGTGAATGATATAATGCCCCATGTCCTACAGCGCTGCAGGGTGTACGGATCGTCAGGCGACCACAGTTGAAGAGGTTGCCACATCTGTACCTGAATTTTGATGCCTCATTGACAATCTGAAGACAGAGAAAACATGTTTAGCGTTCACACTCAATATTCAGTGAAGACTCAGCAAATTATCTCTAGCCACAAACCCACCCTCCACAATCCAACTAATCTGACATAAGGCAATGTAACAAATTGTAACAGAAGTGTAATCCTTTCCGTCTGATTTTGTATGAAATTTATCCAGATACAAACCTGATCATAAGCTGGGAAGATATAATCAGCAAACTGGATTTCAGCTACAGCTGTGGCCCCTGCCACAGCTACCCCGATACCAAAACCAACAATACCCTGCTCACTGAGTGGAGAGTTGAATACTCTGTCTTTACCTGGAAAGGAAAAATTAAAGCATTGAATAAATGCAAAACAAAGAACATTACACCAACTAGGTGGAGCTGAGAGTCATTCAGAAAATTGTTTTTGTTGCAACTGCTCTGACTCTCCTGAAATAGAAAAGTGTAGGCTACTGTAAGTGTAGGGCAGGCTGACATCTAGTCTATCAGATGCATGTCGGAATACACTAGTTCTTTTTGAAAACATACCATATTTGTCCTTTAAACCCACTGTGCAGCGGAACACACCGCCAAATGCTACATCTTCACCAAACACCACTGGAATGCAAAGATGAAACACACTAGAATCATAGTAAAAAAAAAGAATTTAGTATGAATCAAAATGAAAGGATTCGACTCGGTTAGTCTCATCATTTAAATCGAAGAAATACTCCAAGCTATAAGTTAAGTGTATTTTTCACCAACTACCACTCTACCGTACCTTACCGGTATCAACAACAAAACCTTGATTCAAGTTTTTGTCTTCAATTTTTTACCTGCAGTTGGATCTGTCCCTAGAGTAACATCCATGGCACTATTCACAGCTTGAAATAGATTCATCCTTGTGGTCTCACCTGAAGAAATGAAGAAATGGTTGTTTACATTCATCATATTTATTGAGCCGGAACGAGTTAAGAATCCCTGATTAGTGTCCAAAAAGGGGCGAAAAAAGGTTGTTGATTGACGGAATAAGCAAAGCCGCATTGTAATGTTACAATATATGTACCGGTAGGCCTAGGTTTCCATTGTTTGTAGCCTAGGCCTATGCCATGGAGTAACCATGGTAACATCACTTCCAACGCCAACTGGGATTCTAAATTTTAGCCTAGTCGCTAGTTGGCCAACATAGCTAGGCCTAGGCCTACATGGCCAAGTCGGTCCATACATCATGAGCAGCCACTGCACGCATGCATGCACGAGCCTAACAGTGTTAGGCCTAGACCAGCTGGGGAAATAGGGCCGATCTAGCTGTCACCAGTAAATCAGAAGATCACCCACCGATCTGCAGTTCAGACCCTAATTATCATAATGTATTCACTGCCACAGGTCCTGGCAAGTGTCAATATTTAGCATTTTTAAATGTCTTACTCTCCAAACTCATCTTGACTGTATTTAGCATTGTCTAAAATGGTTAGGGAAGTGGTGAAAAGCTGTTAGTTGCTGCTTCATACCTCTCAAATGGCAAAAATCTGTCAAACACTTGATTTCAATGCGTTTTTTTTGGCCAGTGGCGGCACCTTATGTTCATTAGGATAACTACGTGCGGTTTTTCGTATTTGCATGCGCAAATGCATTTTCTTAACAAATGCAGTTTGATTGGCCGACTTCTGGCGATCAGCAGGTGCTCAAATCGGCAGATCTATAGCTGATCGGCAGTTCGGCTGGTGACAGCTAGATCGGCCCTATTTCCCCAGCTGTAGACTGTTAGGCCTTCCTGGCCTAGTGACGTGTACTACTGACTCAACTGGATGCACCACTATCATCAATCACGAACTGATGAAATGGGGGGGGGGGGGGGTAGCCTACTGCTACTGTCAGTAGGCCTACTGAACATGCTGAACTGCATTGCATGTGGATCATATGTGCACACACAGCACAGACAACATCTGCTTTGTTGGGCTAATGCAAACATATTCCAGAAATTCCACAATCACACTAACCAGATGTGGGTGGGGCTGACTCTGGGACATATGTGAATGCGGATGAGAATCGGATATGTTGCCATGTCTTGCTTTTATCAACAGTTTTTCCAATTTTTCCATTGAAAAGATGCCGAAGAAGATTTCTGGAAGCCATCTTGGAGGAAGTCCCATGAAGGCTAGAATTAGAATTCGTTTATTATCACCAAATAGATACAAATCTATATAGGTTGAAGAAGATAACAAACAGTGCATAGTGTCAATACAATTAAGAGGGAAATAGAAAAGAAAAAGTAGAGAGGGTCATATTCACCCAAACTACTAGCGTGCAAAGTTGGAAAGTTGAGAAACAACATGACAACAATGATACAAATGAGTCTGCATAAAATTCAAGTGTTCAGGTCTTATCCTTTCTTTTTTCAAACGCTTTATGAATGAAGTAAGCGACATTCACAACATCAAGGTTAACAATATTGCGAATTGTAGAGGACTGAAAAGCCTGCATAGATAAGTTTAAAGTTTTAGCCAGCTTAGCTCTTTCATCATTGTGGAAGCTACAGTGAAACATAAAATGGTTTTCACTGTCAACTTCTTGCAGGTCACAATGTTGGCATAGCCTGTCTTCAAAATCTAAACCCTCATATCTTCCAGTTTCAATACGTAATCGGTGGTTACTGATTCTAAATTTAGTATAGCTTTTTCTAATTTTCAAATTTCTTATTTCATCAAGATAGGGCTCGTACACAAATTGTTGTTTGAGAGTCCTATAGGTTCTGAGCTTATTACCAACTGTTCTGATAGTTTTTTTATTTTGAGAATCATCGTCCATATTAACTAACCAGTTTTGAATGAAAACATCATGAGCCCGATGTTTAAATTGAATTGTTTTATTCTTGATGAGCTGTGGGTCCTTAAGGAGATATGAATAGCCATGTTGATCAATTAAATTTTTCGTATGGTAAAACCAGATGGATTTAATCTGTCGTGAGTTATTGGGGGTGTCAAATGTTACTAAATTCCTTTGCCATTCCAATGCTTTTTTTAGGATAATGTTCTTAGTAGTGTTCAAATGTAATAAATATTTAAGAGTTCTTGGAATAATCATAACACCAATTGAAAATCGGCCAAGCTCAGCCTTAACAGCACTATTTGAAGCTGAGCGGCCCACGCCTAAAATCTGTTTACAGAAACGATTATGGAAAATTTCTATGCAATTTTTGTCATCTGTCAGAAGTGTGTAACCCCATAACTCGCTACAGTAACTATGAAGGCTATGAAACGTGCGTTTTGATTGGTTACTTTGCAAAGGAGGCGACTGCTCTTTCTACGGTGGCCGGTAGGTAACACACTGAATTGAAAATACAGGTCTTCTATTCCACGTTTTTAGTAAAAACTCCAGTCATAAACGCCCGCAAGATGTTTTCCTAGGGAAAGATTACTATCCTACATGCTGTAGTGATGGTACTGCACGTAAAATAAATGATTTTTAAACTATTGTAACTTTCCAAACCAGAATGTCCTGATCCTAATGCAGCACCATACATTTGTAGGCCTTGGCCTAGAAAAGTTGAAAAGTTGGGGAAACCCCTTTACAAGTAGGAAATGGAATTGTCTGCTGTCTTCCACTTTTAGTTTTGTAGAATGATAAGTTAAGAGTCATGTAAAGGAGGTTTCAGACAGTCATTGGATTGTCGTTTTATTTGGCACTTTGGTAAGTTTGCAAGGGTGCTCATGTCACAATACAACAGCCAGAAAAATGTGCTTTCACAACTTTCCCTGTCAGTGTCATGCCTACACTACTAGGCAGTGTAGTGTTAGTAGGGGCCTTGTGTGTGTACTGTGCTGTTCATTTCCTGGATTTCATTGGTAGAGGCCTAGGCCTAGCCCCCTAAACCTAATAAAACCTAGCCCTATTTAATTCATGTATTAGGCCTAGTAGCCCTAGGCTTATCTATGGTTTGTTTCTTTCAAAATGAATAAAATCACTCCTGTCTTCCGTTTGTTGCACCCATGAGATCCAACTCAATGGGAAAGTGGATGGTAAAGTGTTTTTCACATTGAACTGGCCAAAGGTACTTAGTTGAACTCAGGAATGTGACCAGATCACATTTACCAAGAGGTAGTGGTGTTGCACAACACTGACTTGAAAACAGATTATAGCTCTTTCATGGTATCAGCCAAAGCTGGTCAGCTATGACACTGGCTGCCGAGGGTTGTGTAACATTATTATTTGTGATCATGCCATTACAGTTTAGTGACAAGAGGTCAGCCAAGTACCTTTGGCCAGTTCAATGTGAAAAACACTTTAGGCCTACTGAACAGGAGAGACAACAACAATAGAACCACAATCCAAAGGGAACGAGTTTATAATCCCCAATCAGTCACCAAAAAAAGGTTGTCGATTGACGGAATAAGTCGCATTGTACAATAGGATTAACATTGTCTGTCATGGAGCTTGGAGGAATTATATTTTCCTCCAAGCATGGAGTAACGTCACTTCCGATCAGGGATTGTAAACTTCGCCATCCATATCTGACACAATGGTGTTTTGGAACAATTGAAATTGTGAGTGATTGGTACTGTAGGCCTACTCAATGGTAATTTTTTGTAAAGGCCTGTTTCCACTAAAGCGATTTTGCATGCGATTTTGCGGTTTTCACAGGGGTTTGGATAATCCGTCAATGGTTTAACAATTCATGGCGTGTTGATTATCCCAATGCCTGTGAAAACTGCAAAATCGCTCTAGTGGAAACATGCCTTAAGAGCCGAGGTGGCATTCTTAATAAGTGGCCCAAACATGATCAATATTATTGCACAATATGAGAGTAAAAATGGGCAATATTGTTGCAATCTTTCTTCCATCCATTATGCCAGAAGCATACCGTAAAACCCCATTTTGAACCCCATCTTGTGCAATAATATTGCACATGTGTGGGCTTCTTTGTTCATTTCGCTAACTGCTACCCAGTTAGTGAAATCAGTGAATGAATAAGCCTGAGATGTCTGCTGTTGTGCATATCTCCAGAACTTTCACTTTCCATTACAGATATGAAGAATTTGATATTATCAAGATGATGAATGCTCCGAGTCAGACGTACAACCTGGACGATGATCCGGTCGAGAAGAAGTTCTATCGTGCCACAAAGTACAACAATGAAAATGTCCTGATTAAATTCCTGGAAGAAGAAGATAATTTCAAGCACCTCAATCAGCCAGATAATCGAGGGTACACAGCACTTCACTTGGCTGCACTCCATGACAGTTATGAATGCCTTAAAATACTCCTGGACCAAAGAGGTAGACTTATGTTCCGGTTTTCCTTCTCATTTGGTGGTTCTTTGAATCAGTGATAACTAAACCCCTGATTTTTGGCCATGAGTCTTTCAATCAGCGTGACATACATATATTCAGGGTTGTTTTGGTACTGGTGTAATATTTTCTAGTGTTCTCCATATCCCAGTGTTTTCATGCAATAGGCAGCTAGAGAGACCATTTTTTCAAGAGGGGACACAGAGAAATTTGTCAATCATGTATCACACTTAAATGAAAGCACTACAAAATGAGAACACTGGCACTTTACAATCATACAGTACTGAAAAGGTGCTTTTGAATTGGAGTCTCTTTGGTGTAGGCCTACAGTCTGAATTAGAATTTTTTCTTTTGCCCCAGATGAGCATGATTAATCAAATGGAACGTAAAATTGTGTGTCACATATTGCACTTCCTTGTTTAGATTGTCTACCTGGTACTGATATGACCTGTTCTCATTTGAAACGAAAACTTTGGCTTTGTTTCAGCTGATCCAAATAAGACTGAAAAAACCACTGGACAGGTAGGAAAAATCAGTCAAGTGTCTATATCAATGTTCTCTGTTATAGATCTGTAAAAAACCTGGTATTTCTCAATACCTGGTATGTTTTTTCCCGAGCATAAAAAAATTGCTGCTTTTTCTATGCATTTCATCAAGAATATACTTATATATTCTTGATTTCATTAATAAGAATTACACTACAATTTCTTAAGCATTGTACAAGTTGACCCTCGTTCATGAAAGTATTTTTCATGTTGAAGATGTTAAAATGAAGTTGTCTTTTCATGAGGCCATTAAATTCTAGATTTCTCCTCTGTAGACTCCACTCCATATTGCTGTTGAGAAGGAAAATGAGAAGATAGTGAAGACACTTCTAAACTTTGGCGCCAACCCGAATGCCAAAGATAATGCTGATGTCACACCACTGGATATTGCTGAGGGAGCTGACATGACCAGAATTATAGTTCTCTTACACGATCAGCAAGGTGCACGCAAGAGGGAATTGGAAGCCTTGAAAGCAAGTAAGTAGTCTTCTGTATATTACATGTTTTTTCATTCCAGTGCCAAATAAGGAAGTAATACGCTTGTGTGTTACACTCCCAGTTTTCTGAAGGAAACAGACATCGTTAGAATCCCACATTCTGAAATGTAGGGTTTACAGCAGCATACATTTACATAATGTATTACACTTTTGGTAGCTCTACGGATAAGTTCCAGCTTGATAAAGACCCTGATTGGGGTCGAAAATTTGCGAAATTCTGGAAGTTGGCTTCCTATGTATTATTATTTTGTGTGTTAACTTGTGTGCTGTTTTCTTTGGATACATTTACATAAGCTTTCGAATTCCGCAATGGACATTGATAAATTGAAAATGTCACTGTTTTGTTTCAAATTTCCATTCAATATTTGTGAGTACCTAGAAACAAAATGGCATCCTATTATTGTTCAGGTTTTAGCGACATGGTCTTATCAAACAATGTTGCTGGAGCCGCAGAGTTTGCTGAGCAGATTCCAGATGTTGCAGATGCCATCCATTCATTCTATGCAGGTGTACCATCATTGCTATATCGGTGAGTCTTCACGTAATCAGTCTGTCACGGATATTCGGGAGATCCACCTTAACTACCAAGGGCTGTGACATCACTTCACCCTCCGACTATTTTATGATGTAGCCAATAGATGTGGGGTTCCAGGGTGCGGGCGATCCAATCTCAGCTATTGAACGCTTTGACTGTGGCCTGTACACTACTTATCATTACTCTTGCTTCCATTGAGGCCTAGTCTCCATCGAGGCCTAGTCGAGAATTCACTTGTTGAAAGTGTACACGTACGTGACTTAATTATGGTCATCAACGAAATGCCCCGGAAAATACCCTTGAAGAGATGCTATAAAATGTGGATTTGCGTACAAACCAGTTCTTCGATAAATCATTTTATGTCCAAGTTCGAACAACACTTCTTATAAGTTTTTTTCTGGTCTTTTATTCAGTTTATACAGTCAGCCCTCATTCCTTCCATTTTAGGTCCTGTGAAGCTGGTAACGTGGACATGGCATGTCTACTCCTGGGGTATCATGGTGTTGACCCGTGTCGGCCTGACCCACAGTCAAAATGGCTACCACTACATGCAGCGTGTCAAACGAAGATCGACGAAGTCAGGAAATTAATCACTGTTCTTATCAAGGTACGACTTTTATTTACTATCATTTTATGTGACGTTTTTCTGCTTTTTTTGGATACCCATAGGCTTTCAAGATGCTTTTAATGGCTTCAAAATATTTCCCACTTTGTTGTCCAATTTCAGAAAGCACCACAGACAGTCGCAATGGAGACGGTAGATGGGCAGCTCCCTCTTCACATTGCTGCTGAATTAGGGACACCTGATGCTGTAGACATGATCCTTCGCTACCCGTATGATGAGTCCGTTATGGAGATATTCACCAACGAAGATGGCTTCCAGTTTTCCTTCCCCTTTGACGTCAACAAACCTGACCAATCGGGAAAGACGCCATTGTATAGTGCATGTTCAGGTGGTCACAGTAAAAGTGTGGAGATCATGATCAATTTCAGAGTCCAAGCGTTTCGATTTCAGCAAGCTTGTGGGTATGTTTCTGAGCTTGAGCAGAGTGAGGCGGAGATGCCACACAGTCGATCATTCTATCAGCACGTTGAAAATATCTGCCCCTTCAGTGTGAATTATGGTGAAAAAAATCCGCTGTATGATATCATACGTGAGCACGCCCTGGCTGCTGGGAAGGAAGCGAAGGGGATGTACCTTGCGATTGCTGAAATGGTGCTGAAACAGGGTGTGGATCCGAATAAGGAGATCATGGTGGAGGACGGGAGTAAGAGTCCGCTGATGCTGGCATTTGAACACTGCGACCTCAGCATGATGGACACGTTGATGAAGTACGGCGCTTGTGATGCTGATCAGCAGGTTTTACGACATGCTGCATTCAACGAACATCACGGGATGATCAGCATCCTGCTGAAATACAGCACGTATCACGATGTGCGGAACAAGATGAATCAGGCTCAGATGCGGAAGGAGGGCGACATCAGTGAGGATGTCCATTCGACGGACTCATGCTTCAGGACAAAATTCCCGACAAAAGCGGTCAGTATCAACTGGCAGGGGTTGCTGTGTAGCATGGAAAAAGTCCACGAGAGATGGTGGACGGATGCCTGCATACATCACAATGACCACCTTCATTTCCGAAAAGATTTTGTGCATTATTCCATCACACAGATCGATATCTCCAACAATTCACTGAAGGAACTACCGTCGGAGATATTTCACTTGAAGTCGATGCGTTTCCTCAACGCCTCCAAAAACAACATAGAGGAGTTGCCTACACAGCTCTGCATATATCCTGAAGTTCTGGAAGAACTTCAGATCCAGCGTAACGAAATTCAGCAACTTCCTTTATGGTTATTTCATAAAAATGTCACCAAATTAGCAAGGCTGAATGCATCTTACAACAAAATTAGTGAACTGCCAAAGGAAGTTTGGACTGCACCAAAATTGACCGAGTTGATTCTCGCAAACAACAAAATATCGGAACTACCGGTGCTTACTTTGAAAACGTGCGATGGGACCGATGGCAGTGGCAGTAACCCACTATATGGGCCCCGAAGACAGAGCAGTGGTGCTGCGCTTCAGATGCAGGTTTCCTTGGAAGATAGCACTGAGATGGTCCCACTCACGCCCGTCACAATGGTACAGAACTGTACGGACAGTCAATTCAGTTCGTACACTATTTGGGAAAAAAAGGTGCCAAATTTGGAAGAATCACTCGAAGGGCCAGTGGGCGATGAAGATTTTGTGGAGTCCCGTCTCAAGGAGTTGAACTTGGCGAATAACTGCTTCAAAACCATTCCTCAGAACTTACCCTGCATTGTACCAAAATTGTCAAAGTTGAACTTGTCTGGCAACCAAATTCGAGATTTTGGTCGACCCAAAGATTACCCTAGATTACTGAAGGTGCTTAACTTGTCCAGTAACACGCTCACTGATCTCATGGATAAAACAGATGAAGACGGTGAAGTGGGATATTTATGTCACTCTCAATATCATAGTGGAGGGTAAGTGTATAAAAATATCCGTATACTCTAAATTGAGCCTTCAAAATTCATCAGATTGATTCAGTACTGGGCCTGGCTGATTTTCTGCTAGTGCTGATTTTGACCGCCATCATATAGGCCTAGATATTTATGGACTCAGTATTGCCTACAGAGCCAGTTATGCTGCATTTGAAACTGCTGTCAACTCTATATCATTTTTTTCTGAATATTCTTTTGCAGTAAATCCAGGACAAGAACAAAGCATGGAGCCACATTTTCTGGCTCAAGTGGGCGGGAATCGAGCTTTTCCGTTCAAACGTGTTTCCATCGCCAACATCATCGCTTTGAGAGCCTTCATACGCTGTACTTGGCCAATAATGTACTCCTGGAGCTCAATCTGACAACTAGAAGGAGAAAGGAATCGAATAATTCTAATACCAGTCCATCGGCCATCGTAACGGAGGGGCCACTTGTAGCACAGGACAAAGTGACAAGCGGAGCAGCTACTCTTCCATGTCTTCCGTCAACAAAGCCGGTAAGAAGATTTAAGTCAGATTTGCACTGTTAGATTGATCAAAATTTGTTCAATATACCAATTCAGAATCCAAGGTTTTTATACAATAATCTTTGTGTAAACCCTTATTCAGCATATTCAGAAAAAGGGGCTGTTCGTTTTCATCACTTGAGGAATCTGAGTTGTGATCCTTGGGAAAATGGAAAAAGCTATGCACTTGCAAATTGCAGGGATTATTTGTTATGCTGCATAGAATAATCGCTGCAAT
This sequence comes from Notospermus geniculatus, assembly GCA_002633025.1. Classification (NCBI taxonomy): domain Eukaryota; kingdom Metazoa; phylum Nemertea; class Pilidiophora; order Heteronemertea; family Lineidae; genus Notospermus; species Notospermus geniculatus. Next base: position 46,823 of record NMRB01001702.1, on the reverse strand, counting down.
TTGCAGCTTCATAGCTTTCTCCATTTTCTCAAGGATTCGAGTCAGCGCTTGAGTGGACCATTTCCAAAGAATTACAGCGATGACAAGAAGGAGAAACGAAAGTCGTTGATGTTTCCCTTCCTGTCGACCTTGGATGTCTCTAACAATAAACTGGGCTCCATTCCTGAAGAGATTGCTGAAATGGACCAACTGACACAGCTTATACTGAAAAAGAATAACATCAAAACTGTGAGTATGATAGGGGCCAATTTTTTTCTGGGTGAGGGCCCCCAGACCCCCTCCAGCTTCACCCTTCAGACTCAATCAATTTTGCCCCCCATAAAAACTAGCTACACCCCTCGAGGCAGACGTGTATATGTCCCTAATTTTTGACCTGCTCCAGCAAAAGCAGGCACTTGTCACAACTGAACAGACTAGCAGGCCTTGTCTTTTGAGGTGAGAGAAAAACTGCTTCCCTGAGAACAATAGAAAACTCTATTGTTCTCAGGCGAGCAGTTTTTGCTCGCCTCAAAAGACAAGGCCTGGAGTAGCTCTGTGGCTTTACAATAGTAGCTGACAGCAATGATAATTCATTAGAACCTCCCTCTTAATGGACCCCTGCCAGGAGAATACCTCTTTGTCAAGGACAGCTGAGTTAAAGCCCCACAGTATTGAATTTTACGATATTTTCAAAACGTTAGGAGAGTGCACATACAGGTCCCATAGCCTCGTGAAGATCCCCAAAATGCTTGCCTGATACGCACTTCACAGAATCAAGGCCTAGTTTTCAGCACACATTGGAAAAAACTGCAGGGAGAGCTCTAATGTATTCTGACAGAGCGTAGTACATTTTACACTACGCTGACGTTGTGACGTCGTCCGAGAATCGCGGCGATGATTTGCGTTTTTCACATTCAATACAGTGGGGCTTTAAGTTCCAAATTACATCAGGACACTTGTCAATTAAAGATGGTACATATCAGTCCCGAAGGTATCCTTAATTGAGGGTTAGCTGAATGAAATAACAACCAATAAGAATCATTGAAACAAGCACCTGCTTTTGCTGGAGTGGATCAGAGTACATTTCATTTGATCAGCGTTGCCTGGGAAACTAGGCCGTCTGTTGAAATAAACATGTTATAATGAGCCACTGGAAACAGCTGGTTTTATTGATTCACTCAATATCAGTGTTGTCATTGGGTAGGTTTCAGTGCAAATCTCCGTGAATTTTCTGACAAGTATTTGAAGTAGAAATTAATTCTCAAATGTCTCTGAATATCTTGTTCAAATATTTTCTTGAAACTTCTCTTGAAATAAATCTGTCAATTTGATGAACGATGCTTGTTTACAGACGATATCGTCTGCTCATGGGGAGTGGTTAGATCAAATAAATAATAGGTTGTAGTTTGTAAAAATCAATATCTTCTGCTTTGTTTCAGCTGCCGAGTTCTCTGGGTAACCTGAACAAGCTGTGGAACTTTGACCTTAGTGGCTGTCCCCTGGAGGGCCATTTGCAGACCCTTAGAGCCAAGAACGCCAGCGCAACGGATATACTGAGTTACCTGAAGTCACAGCAAGACAGGTTAGTGGATATTTGTTCAGGGTCAGGCAGGAAGCTGCCTCGGCCTGGAATACAACATGCAAAACATGGCTTCGCAGGGTTTCTGCTGGCAGTAGCCATTGTAGCCATTTGCTAATATTTTTATTCAGTGGCTACGGAAATAACTAATTGGCTACAAATTTCCCAAAGGAATTACAATGAATCGTTGAAAAAAGCTTCAAAATAATAAAAAAAATTACAGATTTGGCTACAAAATAAATTTTTCCAGCAGAACCCCTGGCTTCGGGTACCAATGAGGAACTTGGCAATCTAATCCACAATGTGGCGCTGCGACCATGAGATGCTCTTCTGTATTGAATTTTACAGTAGTTTTCAAAGTGTTAGGAGAATGCAGGTACAGGTCTCATGGCCTCGCGAAGGTCCCAAAAATACTTGTCTGATGCATACTTCAAAGAATCAAGACCTACCGTAGTTTTCTGCTCACATTGAAAAAACTGCAGGCAGAGCTCTGATGTATTTAGATAGAGCATAGAGCATAGAGCATACATTTTACACTGCACTAACGTTGGCAAAAATAAGCGCTTTCTGAGTTGAATTTTGTGTTTATGTTTCAGGATGGTGGAATACAACCGTCTCAAACTGATGGTCGTTGGGGTGGAAAACATCGGAAAATCAATGATGCTTCAAAATCTCAGGAAACATGAGAATAATCCTGTTGTGGAACAAAAGGTAAGTACCAAACAGCAAGAAGAGCCAAGTGAAAAGCAGCTAGATTTAATCACTTTACACATTTTACACCATTTCTCCAATTTTCAGTCCCGTTGTCAGAGGTTAGGTCAGCCTGATCCACGACCCAAGAAGGTCAAGTACTTGCCAACAGAGGGCGTAGACATCCAGGAGTTGACCATGACAAGAAGCAAACAAACCATTATTTTCCGTACTTGGGATTTTGGTGGAAAGGTGAGATTTGTTGGAACCTCTCTATCAAGGTCATATTTGGGACTGACCAGTGTGTCCTTAATTGAGAGGTGTCCTGTCACTCCTGATTCCAGAGATAGAAATGAATATAAATGACAAAGTTGTGACTAACCTTGCCTTTGGTATCCTGTATAGAGAAGTGCCCTCATGGAAGAGGTGTCCATTAAGGAAGATTCTACTGAAGGGTATTTTTTCTCATGGATTTTGGACCTAAAATCTATCCTATGCTGTCCATGAGCCTTCTACCCCCAAAAGTCTAATCCTTGCTTCCTTTAAATTCATTTCTGTGGAGCTTTGAGTACACTGTGTTAGTCAACTGGTTTAGCAGCATTCGTCAGTTCGAAAACAGGTTCCCATTTCCACCGGAGTACATGTTGTATTTCTATTTGCAGAGGGAGTACTATGCGACTCATCAATACTTCTTGTCCAAACGGGCCCTCTACCTGGTCGTGTGGAACATGGAAGAAGGAGAGAAGGGTATCAAAGGGCTTCACCAGTGGCTGGTCAACATTCAGGTGAGTTCAAATCTCTACCCACTGTGCCAAATTTTGCTTGCAACTAGTAACGTGAGTTATTTCTTGTGGAATCAACACCAAGATTATAGTCCGGCGCAGCCTTCGCGCAACCCAATGGAAGGCGGAAATATGAAATCTGACAACAACTTGCGGCTACCTAATTACGCCGTGTACCCCCGCGTTTACCAAAGACGATCGCCTGCACATGACTGGGCACTATTATAGTGTATTCGCAATTCATACATTCTATGGCCATTCAACAGCGTTTACACACTACCGGTAGTAAAGGACTCATGAGAGATATGCTGCCTGTNTGAAGACCGGGCGGTTTTCAACTGATATGAATAAAAACGTCGTTAGGAAGGGGAATCGGTTGAATGAAAATTCAAAACTGAAGCTACATCAAATTTAAGGCCTTTTTAAGGCCACTGAGTGAAAAAATTCAATATTTAAGGCTTTTTAAGGCCTTAATTCCAAAAAACAAAAATTCCTGACTTTTAATGCTTTTTAAGGATCCGCGGGAGCCCTGTTAAGTTCAGCTGGATTTTATTTTTGTAGTGGAGACGCCCACACCAGTCTTAAAAAGCCCGGGGATTTCTATTGTGTAAGGGCTTGTACGGACAACCTGAGAAACTTTTTCTTTTTTTGAAAGGGCCTAAGCCTTTTCCAAATCAATGGCATGCATACCGGTACCCTAAATAATGGTGTGACCACAAACCTATGTAGAAAACTGACACAATCAAACTCACATAACACCCATGAAATGGGCACTATTCCTGGCACACATTACCCAGCCTGTTACCTAATATGTAGTGCTCTATTTCGTCGGACTGTCTGGAGCTCCAAACAGTTGTGAATAGAGGACAACTCTATTAGGGACAGTCTCAATTTCAGTTGGAGGACACTTCTGAATTAAGGACAGTCTCAATTTCAGTTAGAGGACACTTCTGAATTAGGGACAGTATTCTTCAGCCCGAGTCCCAAAATCCTGGATTCACAAAGTCTGACCTCTTTCATCGGAACACACTTCTCAGACAGCGTACATCATTCCCAAAGGTGTCCTTAATAGAGAGGTTCCACTGTGTTTTGACTCTGAAAATAGGAACTCTCTTTATGTGTCTGAGTACTTCATTCTTCTCTCGCAGCGCTGAATTGAAAGAAATTTTGAAACTTTTCTTCCTCCAAGAATCCATTCCTCAACTTTGTGAAATGAATGAGAGATTGAAGTATTACAGTGTGTATCAAAATTAGTTACTTTACCATTTCTAAATCAGTGACTTTCTATTCATTTGCTAATTTTTTTTGCATTTTATGTTTTTTGTTTTGGCATGGTTGAGGATTCTTTTCTGCATGAAAAACTTGAAGCAAAAGTTCAGAGATTTCTTCATGACGAAAGCAAGAATTTGATCGGATTTGACAATGAAAAAACAAGATTAGGCATTCGAGATATTGTTTTACCAAAAATCCATTCAGAATGGGGTGTATGCATATTTGAAATTAATTGAGAATTGGGTATTTAAAGCAACTGAGAATTCAATATTTGGAATCCATTCAGAATTAGGTGGAGCTAGGATGGAAAAATGTGTGTGTATAATTTGTTCGTTTTCATTCTAGCTCGATTGTTTGAAGAAGATTTACACACAGTTACTGATTTCAAGTGTAAGCCATATTTTTTTGTGCAGATGTGCATGTAGATTATCACAACTTTATCCCTCTGCATGTCTCCAAAAATTCCCAAGCATGATTCCAGTGTATGCTTGTTACTGAAAGCAGAAGGAAGGTCTGTTATCAGCTTCCTGACTGACATGATCAGGTCAGCATAGAATAAAATAATAATAATAATTTATTATATTAAAGTGCTTAATAAAGTTAATCTTTTTCAAAGTACTGTACAGGGTTGGATTCGAACCCGGGACCTGCTGCTTGCTGAGCAGACGTGATAACCACTAGGCTATCAGGGCTCCTGACTAGGCTATCAAAGCCACTGACTTCATGTGGTAGAGAGGGTGGTCTCCCATCAAGGGTTTTATGGGCTCTGGTTTCCTTCGTATTTCATAAATATTAGAGAGGTTAAAGCCCCACAGTATTGAATTTTACGATATTTTCAAAATGTTAGGAGAGAGCACAAAGAGGTGTCATAGCCTTGTGAAGGTCCCCAAAATGCTTGTCTGATACGTACTTCAGAGAATCAAAGCCTAGTTTTCAGCACACATTAGAAAAAACGACAGGGAGAGCTCTAATGTATTCAGATGGAGCGCAGTACATTTTACACTACAATGACGTAGTGCACTGACGTCAAGAATCGCGGCGATGATTTGCATTTTCCAAATTCAATACGGTGGGGCTTTAAGATCTGGTCCGACTCCCACTCCCACTCCGAGGTGCTAAAATTCGGATTTTTCAAGTCGGAGATAAATTTACCACCCAGGCGGGTTCTATTTGTTCTCCTGAATGAGTAAACACCATTGCTTTGGAAAACCCCGTTGTATTTGATGACGTAGTTCCCAAAAAAGGAATCCTCTGGAGTCTGAGTCGAGACTCGGAATGTTATCTTAACCTCCCTAATGTCATTCTGTATCATTTAATGAGGAGCTACATAATGCCCTGAGGCGGCACTTGCTCGTTCAACATAATGTTTTTAAAACCCTGCTCGGAATTCGCACCCTGCACATGTACTCAATGCAGTACATAGAGGGTAAAGGTATTCCAGATACAGAACTAAGAAGGCATGACCCCCTGGATCTGAACCTAACAAGAAAGGTCAACATGCCATTCCAGGTTACCCTTTCTGAGTGTCAAGCATTTCCCATTTTCTAACTCGGGGGCTTTTATTTCGTGTGCAGTGAGTTCTGAATCGGAATCTGAGATAGTTTTTCAATGCCACTGAGGTGTGGAATTATTTCCATGAAGAAATAAAATTTGCTGCACGTACAAATCAGTAAACGTAACCCTTTTGTAATGTGCTATTGTACTGTGTGCTATTGTAAAATATGGCTTGAATGTTGACTACAGCTTTTGACACTAACTTGGTGTTCTTTTGCTATATCAGCATTATTTTCTTCTTCGCTTAATTTGCAAATTACAATTTAAAGCACTTTTATACCATTGTAATGCATTTTCTGTTTTGTTGGTCACACTTCAGACTCTGAAATTTGTTTAAAAAAAGACTTTTGTAATATTAAACCTTGTCAACACAGGTACATGTAGATATACTTTGAAGAATGTGGGTTTAAACAGTAGAATGCCAAACAATGACTCGTCTTCCATAACAGCTTTAGCTTGCCAATGTATTCAATTACTGTGATAAGACATGAGGCTTTATTGTTTAAAACTTGTGTGACCTTGACCTTCAGACTCGACGACGAAGCGTCTGTGCGTGAAGCAGGAGATTCCGTATCGTTACCTTGAGTTGGAGGATGTTGTGGCCCAGCTGGCCAAGGAGAAGAGGGAGAAAGGGGAAGCCCCTGTTCTCACAACAAAACACTACAAGTGAGTCAGCCTTCTGGAACTGATTCCATGTTGTATTTATATGCAGTTTTAATGCTGCTCTATGTCAAGGAAAGCTTTTGAAGGAATGAGCTTTCGGCCGTTAAAATGTAGAAATTCTCTGAAAATAATTTTCATGATGAAACTTGTCTGTTTGAGAAATTTTGTGTGGGAGATGATGTCTGTTTGTGCTTTGTCCTTGAAAAATCTTTAATTTAGAGCCGAGAATCAAATATCTCGTCATGGGGTGGGGTGGTAGGGCAGGCACTGACCTGCTGCCACTGAAAGGTTTAAAACTCTTTTGTCTGTTATGCTCTGGATACTAACCGACTTTCCCAGTGATTCCAGTTCGTTTATTTTTCAGCTATGAAGTGATGGAGAAGATGAGACGTGTCAAACAGCAGTCGTTTGCCAGTCAGAATGAGTTGGACCAGGCGACACAATTTCTACATGAAAATGGTGAGGAAACCGTCGTTATGTCAGGGACATAACTTCTTCAGCATCTCAGTTTTATACCCTAATCAGAAATTGATGTAGGTACCATTTCTTGACTTTAAAATTCTGCTTTGTAAAAGGATATTCTATCAATGCATTTGACTTTGCAGGGGTTTTGCTGCACTATGAAGACCCTATGCTTCAGCATCTGTACTTCCTTGAGCCACAGTGGCTGTGTGACATGCTGACCTCTGTTCTGGAAAACGATGATCCTTCAGTTCCCGGAAATGGTGAGTTTGACCAGATCACTAAGTTAGCGATAGCCCATATCATGGCTTTATCAATGGCATGTTAGAAGTTAACACTGGATTAGTTCCCGTCTTTGCCACTCCACTCCAGTGGTGCTCACTCCTCTCACTCACAGAAGTAGCGCCGCAGAAGTGGATCAGCAAAGACGGGAACTGGTCTAAGTTAACACTGTCTCAGGAACTGGGCCGAGGATTCACATCTGGTAAGTGTAGACCTACCACCATCAGACAGTGGACCAGGAGAGTCTGACACCTTCCCTGTCAAATGAAGTGCAGCTCCAACAGGAATTGAATCCAGAACCCTAGCGGTGACAAGCATCAAAGTTTTCACTGCACCACTCTGACAGCCCAATGTTTTGTTTTAAAATCTGTTCATCATTTTTGTAGGCATGATCCGTATCGTCGACCTGAAGTACCGTTTCCGTAACTCTCCTTACAAACATAAAGAGGTGGAGCAGTACATTATCAACCTGATGAACAAGTTTGAACTTGGTCTTCAGTACGATGAGGAAAACCTGATCATACCACAGCTTCTTCCAACGGAAAAACAGATAAGGGAGAAGCTACCAAACGTCAAAGAAGTTTGGGTAAGAAAGTGGTGGAATTCAGCAATTTGTTTACAGTGCTACTCAGGACATTCGAAATCGACAGGCCTGCTATCTTTTTAGCACACTTTTACATGTTCTAGGCTGTTTCAACTGCACTTTCACATGACTACCCTTGCTGTAGGCTTGCTTGTGCAATCAGATCAAGCTCCACCTCCTTCTTCAGATACCAGTGAAGAAGCCCAAGTCAACCCGTGGTCAGAAAATGAGGAAGTCGGCAGAAGTGCTCAGCCCTGCTGCAACCTACGCCTTCCCAGAAGAGCCAACTGTTGCCGTGGACAACAGAATCATGAGTTCATTGCCATTTGTCATCGATCCGTACAAAACACAGAGAGATTCAAGATCGTCGGATATATCGTATGACTCTGGATCAGTCGGTGAAACATCCACTAATTACAAGGATGATCGAAAAAGTGCAACATATGAGGAACCTAATATTAAAAGACGATCAACATTTTATGTTCCAACTCCAGAAGGGACGCCACCAGCCTCACCCAAGGTGATTGCAAAAGAGTCGCAAACCCTGCATCCAGGTACCACAACCCTGGAAATCAAACCAGAGACCGAGACTATGAGGTCGTTTCGACGATTATACTTGATGTCGTACTTTCCCAGTGGATTCTGGGCACGTCTGATCACCCGTCTGCTGGCCGACCAGAGCGTGTATCAGAATGTCATCGATATGTATGCGCTAGATGAGGAAGTTAAGGACAAGGTGGACATCACGTCATCCGTCGGTAGTCCAGAGTGGTTGTGTTACCAGACAGGTCAGTAATGGTAATCAGTATTTCTTCCAAGTCAGGGTTTCAGTGCTGCAAACAGTTGTAGCAAATAAGTTAAAAACAGAGAAAGTCAATGCAACATCGTCATGCCAAGACGTCCTTGACACAGTGTAACAGAAACAAACTGTCTAATAAAGAGGTGCAACCACCCACAGTGCCTAAAAGCCACACTGTATTGAACTCCTTCACATGATGATCAGTATGATCATGGATAAATCGTTTTGAATTTCAGGTATTGAACTTGTCCACATGAACTGTCACGTTCTCCTGGTGCGTGAAATCACGGAAGAAACGACCGACCTTCCGTGCGACTATCGCCGATGTAGTCTCCTCCTCCAACAAGATGGTCGCTGGAGTCCAATCAAAAATCTTGACCAGCTCTCCGTCCTGGAGGTTTTGTTGCCAAACTACACCTTGGACTTGAAGGTTGCCAATAAGATGAGCATGACCGACGTCACGTCAAATCCAGATTCATATCGAGTTTCCTGCAATCTGAAATCTGCAACCAAATTACTCGCCACGGTCGTGGGTGGTATTGATAACCTGCTAGAAGACTGGTACCCAGACGTCGGCCTACGATTTGCTCAGAATATACAAGGAATGTACCTCATCACTCGGATTGTGCCCTGCATGAAATGTTTCATTCGTCAGACTGAGCAACAGACAATGGTATGTAAAATGAATAATCTGCCACTTTTATACATGCAGCGCTTTCCACTTTTATGCAGTCTCGAAGCTCTTCACATTATTACCCCATTCTCTCCAGAAACCTTTCTGGGGAACACAAAGAGCAGCTCTTTCAGCACTCACTTCGTCCTATCTGATAAGTTGAGAGAAATGAAGTGGCAACTCAGTCAGGAGTTGGCCACCAGTCCAGTGTATGACCTCTTGGTCTTGAGTAAGATGCTTCACCACACCACCACTGTGCTCTCCGTTCATTCATTGCTAAAACTATGTGTCACTAAAACATTCACAGCTAGAAGTCTGTTTCATATCTTAAACGATGCTTCACTAAAACTTTGTTTTAATGACTAACACTGTCTTTTTTGTGTAAATTTTCACACAGGTGTCGTCAGATGATGAGGAATGCTGGTCTCAGGTGTTCATCCGAAATGGCCTAGCCGCTGTTGTGAGGTCCATCAAGTTGGATACAGAGGCACACCTCGTACCAAATGAGTTTCCACCGGCACTCACTACAGTGCCAAAAGTGTAGGTACCGGTACTCCCTTGATGGTCACTGGACCGAATAAATTCTCAACATCCTTTCAGTGGTTATAGATAGAACATGAAACTGTGAAAAGATGAGATTTTAGTTGGCATAAATTGTTGTTACCCTTCATTCACATGGGAACTGCATTTGTCATCATCAAACTGGTAGCCTGTGGTACTTGTGGACTTAGCATTTCACCACAACTCACTACAGTTTCTTTCTGTTATGGAATATGGGAATTCAACACTGGAAAGTTCCAAAAATTGATATAAGCTCTTGAGTTCTGGCACTTTACACTCACCTTGAACATCTTGGGCTTCTAAATCACATATTTACCTTGTACTTAAAGAAACAAATCTTTTAGCATTGAGTTATATTTTTCAGGCATTCGGATGATGCCATGTACTGTTTCACTATTGAGGAATGTATGCTGGCCACACAACAACGCCAGATGATCATCTGTGGTAAACATAGTCAGATTTCATCTCCTGCAGTCAGTGATTCAGAGCTGCACATCGCTCCAGATGTGGTAAGAATTCAGTTATTTACTGTAAACTTACGAAAAGTTGCCAGAGAGTTGCTTTCGGATAGCTACAAGCTATCGGAGTTGCAGTTTGGAGTTGAAAAAATACACCTGTAATACATGTATACAAGGACTACTCTATGGCTAATTTTTTGAACTTCTCTCTCTTTCCAGGTGTTTGCTGATTTAGATGACCATCAGTTGGTCAGTCAAAACAACATAACACGCCACAAGTACCTCGGGCGAGGAGCTTTCAGTTCAGTCTTCAAAGGTGTCTATAGGGTAAGTGGCTGAATGGGTGTCTAGTTGGGTGTCTGTCTTGAGTGCCAGTGTGAGGGCAGCTGATGGCCGTGGAGAACTTGTAGGATATACTGCATTGGACTAAATCAGTCAATATCTTTGGTGGCAGAGGAAATTACTCTTTCAGGAATTAGCTCTTTAAGGCCTAGTCCTGTGATATCTCATAGTCCCTAATGTTACTTTATCTTCTAGTCTAAGGATCAAACGAGGGGTGTCGCCATCAAGGTTCTTGAGCCCATCAAACCTGGAAATGAGGCAAACTCAGGTGATATGGAAAACTATGAGGTGAGACTTGAGAAACCTGACTGGAACATATGTGATCCACTCCAGCAAAAGCGCTTGTCGCAAGTGGTCATCATTTGTCATCAGTTTACTCCACTATTATCACTGCTGTCCATTACAATTGTCAACCTGTAGACGTACATTTCAGCTATTGTGTTGTAAGGCTGTTAACCCTTTCCTCAGTTGCGATAAGCACCTACCGGTACTTTTGCTAGAGCGGGTCACATATACCAGTTACTAAGTTAGTCCTGTTAAATTGCTTAGTTTGGAGGCTGCATTTCATGATGGATTAGGTTAAGGTGGAATTTGGCTGTGAAAAGGAAGAATAATTTGACGTATTCAATTATTTAGATGAACCAGAGGAAATGGAACCAAGATCCGCTGAGAGCGGCGTGCAAGTCATACCTGTTCGCCCGTCAGGAGTGTGACATCATGTTGACCCTCAATCACCGCCACATCGTCCAGCTCCTCGGCATCACTCTCCAACCACTCAGTCTCGTCCTAGAGGTGGCGCCACAGGGGGAACTCTACACTAAGCTCAAGGAATATCGCAAGAATAGCGCACGGTTGCCGGTATTTGCAATCAAGAAGATCATTCTACAGGTCAGATTGTTACTTTGTGGTGAAGAATAATCACTTTCTTTTGTATTGACAAACACAGTACTGATTTGGAACTGGTATCCTGTCAACATTAACGCCTGCTGTACACGGTCAAATTTTTCATCAAATTTTTCTCTTATGCTCGATAAAAACTTACATGTTGATGTATACATTGACCAATAGGCCCTGAACCTGAATTTTAAAAAAAAAGTGACACAGGTCAAGAGCTTCATTCTCAGGGTTGGCAGGCTATACAGTTTTAGTTCTGCAGAAAAATTTCTGTAGAAATTTGGGTAATAGTGCGAAAGACCTCCACCATCCACCAGTGTGCTGCAGTAGGCCTCCATTTCTTTGTGATTTTCAGACTGCGTCAGCCCTACACTACCTCCACAATCACAACATCATCCATCGAGATTTAAAATCAGACAATGTCATGGTATGGAGCCTGCCCTTGCCTCACAACTCTGACCCTTCACAAGCAGTTGAAGTCAAGCTAGCTGATTACGGTATCAGTCGCTCTGTATTGCCTACAGGAGGGAAGGGGTATGCAGGGACGCCTGGGTTTGTTGCACCGGAGGTGATCCAGTTTATGGGTGAGGAGAGCTACACAGAGAAGGTGAGCACATTTACCGTTAAGAAGAAATTTCTGTAAAGCTGAGGAGTGACATGATCCACCTTGGAGCTAATAATGCCAAATTTGATGCTTAGCTTTCAATTCAAAATTCTTAAATACAATCTTTTACTTTTCCTCTTTATTTCCAGGTTGATTGTTTCTCGTTCGGAATGCTGATCTACGAGCTTCTCACCCTCCACCGCCCTCTTGAGGACCAGCTCTCCAATGCTGCCAACTGGAAGAGCATCATATTAAACAGTGACAGACCTGTCTTGAGAAAAAGTGTAAGTTCTTACATGAATCGTGCCCTTTGATGGTTGCTTGGGTGTGGTGAGCTGATTAATCCCGCTGCTCCCAAACATCCAATAATATACCAGGCACCAGTCTCTGTGATGTACCAAGGGTGCCATAGTATCCATTGTTTTATGGGAAAAATATTCATCCTATAAGGTAACAATACATCACATATTTTATTCTCCTCCTTTCATCTGTTCAGGACACCGATCTTTACCCGACCCATTTCATCGATCTGATGGTGACATGCTGGGAACAAGAACCGTACAACCGACCGTCTGCAGATGAGATCATAGCCATTGCTTCATCGCCGGAATTCTGTCACTTGCGCCAGGCTATATCTCCAGACATGTGTCAAAACCTCAGATGCGCTACCTCAACAAGGTCACCAGAAAATCAAGGTAGGCTAAGAGAAATAATAATACTGTTGAAATACTACCACCTTTGGTGACATTGTCCACAAAAAAGAAATCCCGCTTCTTTCCTGGTCATTCTTGGGGCATATCTTTACCCTTTACCTCTCAAATGTTTCCTAGGACTCGACAGTATGTTTATCTTGGACCCGGACGACATGATCCCGCGGACTGATGTGTGGTTAAGCTCATTTCAAGTCAAGGCCAGGCTTGAAGTTGTCACCTATGAGAATGAGATTCCTGTTCAGACGACTAAGGTAAGGAAAACATGGACTGCACTTAAATGATGAGTAATGCATACATGTACGGTAATTTATAGTGGCACAAACAGGACAACGATCTTCAATGCCCACTTTGCTGGGTGAACTGGACATAGCCACATTTGGAGGAAAATTTCTTAGCTCTATAAATGAGTACTGGAGTGCTGTGTGTAATAGCTTCATACTTCATCTATTTGGCCATATTGGCTCAGGTATTGTGTGCGGTGACATCTGCAAAAAGTCTTGAACTTTTACAGGACATAAAGCTAAAACATCGCAGCTCTATCATGGTGATGTGTCCAATAGATGACCATATGTGGTGTGGTGATGATTGCGGCTCCATCGTAGTCATATGGTAAGAATTATTTACCCCTAATACATCCTGGAGCGAGCGCGAAGCCCTGGGATTCTCAGGATGCCTCTAATATGAATAAGCATGTGACCCGCTTCTGCAAAAGCAGATGTTTGTTGCAAGAGATCATCATAAGCTGCTTTCACACGGGGAGTCAGTTCGATCCAGATCGAGGCTAGTTCACTTGCCTTTTGTTCCGTGGAAAAGCCAGTCGACCTGTAGGCCTACTATCCTTTTCTTGGTAAAAAGTATGGAAAGTGAAGTGGCGTCAAACCAGATCAAACTGATTCCGTGTTAAAAGGCCTAATGGTTATCAGTTTATTCAACTAATATCAATGCTGTCCACCAGTTTTGTAAACCTGCAGACATTCATTTCAGCTATTGTAAAAAAGCCTCACATTTCATTCAGTAAAATGTGATTGTGTGCTTGCCTTGCAGCCAGAAGTCATACTGCGAAACACTTTGTGTCAACATGTTTGAAGGGTTAGGGGTCAAAGTGACAAGTATAGTCTACTTTGAACAGTTTGACAGGATACTGATCACCCTTAATAACGGCAGGATGAAAGTCTGCGAGAACAGCCCAGAGTCGGAAGCTGGTCTCAATATCAAGGAATATTATGGGAATGGAAAGCACATAAATTGTGCAGTGGCTATGCCCACGACGAACTGGTGAGCGTGAATATGTTATATCATCTTCATCATACAAGCCACAGAATATCTTCCAGTGGGCATCTTGATAGGAAGTGCTGTCATCTAGTGGCGAGTGGGCGAACAAAACCTATCACGACAGTTGTGAGAAGGTGGAGAAGATATTCTCTGTTAAACATGTTTAGGAAGATACCGGTACATATTATGCATTTGTAAATTGCATACAAATCATTGTAGCATTAACTGTGACCGTTAATACTTATTTCTGTTCTGTTTCGTTGGTTTTTGTGCTGAAATGCCCCGAAAGTGCGTCGTTTGATGAGTAACTATAACTTTCTAAGTTGGTGCTTTTACTCCTGAAATATTATTTCATAACCTTATTTTCCTTCCAGTGATGAGGTTTGGTGTGGACAGGACGAAGGAGCAGTGCTCGTCTGGGAATTCAATCATCTCGACGGACAGTCAGCCGTCATGCATCATCATGAAGCTTACAATAATGATGACAACACAATGTTTCTGGTCACGTCACCCGGTGACAAGAAATCACTCTGGTCATATATCTATCCAGGTTGGTCTCCTTTCATTTGTGACCCTCTCCAGGGAAAGCAGAGAGGAGCCCTCTTGGACATACCGTATGTGTGGCAGTCTAGGAAAACCCAGCGGATGTCACATTTGAGGAAAGTGTTCATGGCCTTGGTAAACCCACACATTTCAGTAGCTGAGATCTACTACGTAACAGGTAAACAGCAGTAGATCAATGCACAGGTAATCTTACATCTGCCGGGTTTTCCTAGACCGCCACACATGTAGAGAACGGGGATGAACCAGGATCCTCAGAGGAGACAGGCCACTGTTTGCCCTGTGCCACTCTGGCAACCCGGCAGTCATAATAATCTGGATATACTCAGTTAGTCGCTGTGGGATTAATCAAGTGCCGTTTTCTTGTGCATTTTCCCCCTGAATATGTTAACTCATCTGCTCCCAGGTTGGAGCCAAAGTATCTTCTCTGGCAAAGTTTTCTGAAAACCTTGGGAATGAATTTGAAAGAATTTGAAGAAACATTCTTTAGATGGTTTATAGGAACAATCTGTCTTCAAATGTTTCCAATCATCAATCCCTAGGATATGAGAAAACATTGACAGAAGGTGCCGTCTGCTGATCTCTGGGGTAGATGAGTATCATTGAACCCTATCACTTCTATAAATGACTTCTTCAGGTACATCCGTCTATCTTTGGGATGTTGAACAACGGAAAGTGAGGTCTTCCATTGACTGTAGTCGGGTGATCCCTTACGCAGACAGACACCAGAAACAGATAATACAACATGGACGACTCTTACGTAAGTAAACGAAAACATTTTGTCTCATTTAAGGGCAGTTCTTTAGTGCTGAGATTTTCTGTTGCGAAACATTTTCATGAATTTCTGATTTCAGCCGTCAAGAGTCAAATTACGGCGATGAATGTCATTCATAATGAACTCTACGTTGGCACAACCTGGGGCTGTATAATTGTCATCGACAAATACACCATGCACCACATCACAAGTTTCCGCTGCCACGAACAAGATGATATCTACGTGAAGGCCATATTACCCTTGACCTTTGAACCATCACCGCATAACCTTGACCCCAGGTTTGCAGCTCAAGCACAAGAAAATAAGAATGAGAATAAGAACATAGTGACGGTGGGGAAGGGGTATAGAAATGTGATCAAAACAGTGTCGTCTGCTACGTCAACATCAATCAGGAGGCATTCGCTCCAAAATCGGACATTCCTGCTCTCATTTTCTGCCAATCACTGGAAGTATTATTGACGTTTCCTGGTGCAACCAGGTGTCTGGAAGACCAGACTAGGCCTAGATCAATCAAAACAGTTTCAATCTCTTGTTGGCAGAGCTTAGACTGTACTACCTACATGGTAAATGTAAGCTATTGATGGGTCCTCATGGTCCAGCGAGGTGTTACTGCTGAACACCAGAACAGATCAGTCAAAACAGTTGAAGTCACTTGTCAGCAGTACTTAGGGCAGTATGCTTGGGTCTCAGAGCTTAGACTCTACGTATGCCACCACAAGTTAGCGGTCCTAGGACGTCACGAAATTCAACGTCACAGAGAAGAAGTGCACACAGTGACGTCATCCATAATGACACGGACACCATGGCTTACGTCTTTCTGGCACATCCTGTGTATGTTATGAATGTGCCAAAATATTTCAATACATTGAACGTCTTCCAGGCCCAACATGAAATGTTTGTTATAAAAGTTAATTACCGCATGTATCTACCAAATTGTGTATTATTTTCTAGTGCGTTGGGACAGGTCATGGTGCTAATGCTATATGGTTTATGTGATTAGTGGTACAAGAGTTTTCATCCTCACTCTCAGCTGCAGGCCACAACACGGGTTTACACTTCTGTTTATTGTTAGTGTGGAGTCACGGCCATCTCAAGCTACTCATGTTCCTCACTTGGTTGGGGTATTTTACTTGCCCACAAGGTACAAGGCACCATTGCTTATAATACTGTCCCATGTGACGGACGTGAAGAGCTGGGAATGAAATCATATATGGTTTGGGGCTGGATTTGAACCCACGACCTGCTGCTTGCTGAGCAGACCTGATGACTATCAAATATGATATCTCTTGGTATTGCTCCAATTTGAACATCTTTGAATCTTTCAGGGCATCTGATTTCAACAAAGGTGATGATTTCTAATGTCTCTGAAGAGAAGTTCTATAGTCTGTATTTATATTTAATAATGTCAGTAATATATTTCTGATAATGTTTTATAAAGTGCAATTGCTATAAAGATGTATGTGAATGAAGTGAAACGAATTCCAGAGTTTGAGATTACATGTAATTTTATAATTAGCTGTATATTCTCTTCAGCCTTAGAGAACAAAAGATGTTGATATGTTGATATTGATGGTTTGCCGATCTGAGAGAAATTCACAACTGAAATTTCGCAACAGACACAAAAATATTGCAAAACATCAAGTTGATTCCCATAAAGCAAGTTGATGTCCAACAACAACAACATTGGATTTTTGCCTACGTTGTAAAAATTCAAACATCCCAGAATATCACTGCAATGTCCACTAACCAAACACTAAGTGGAAAGCAGTTACGGTATACCGGTACAATGTCTGCCTTTTTTTTGAGACAAATTTCTAAAGAGGCAGAATAATTTGCATTTTAGGCCATCAAACGTGTATGTAGATTCTAATTAAGGTGTTGCCATCAGAAAATGGTATCACTTTATGCTATGAGTTTTTTAAAAACGTTTACTGACCTTCCACTTAGGGATTTTTACTTCGGCGGAAATTTACCTTGGGGATTTTTACCGATTACCATAATTTTTTGAATTTATGAAATAAATAAGGTTGATGACATTTGATGCTCCCATTCTATAGTGAAGTTCCATTCATGTAATAATTATTTGAATTTGATAACATAAGATATTTAATAAAATATCTCACTGCTTAATTATTTTGCTGGATCTTTTAATTATCTGATATCAAAAATAGAAATAGATGTGACATTCCCATTGATTTCTTAATCTACCTAATCCTACCTCTACCAACCGAAATGAACAATTTCTCTCAACCAATGTCTGATGGTTAGTGCCTGTCATGTGACTTCGTGCTATTCTCCTGGAATGACCAGGTAATTTGTAAACTAGAGTATTTCTATTGTGGTGTGTTATTTGACCATGGAAGTATTATAAAGATTATATAATACTTGCATGTTTGGACTTGACACTCTTTCTGACAGTTCTCAGGAGCCCGTGGATAGTTCAACCACACACGGCGGCCTAATCAGTGGATAGTGGATGTGATATTCCCTTTGTGAACACAAATTCCCGAATACATGTACTAGGCCTAAGTATATAGCCTATTTCGAAATGTCAAACAAGTTGCCCTACTGACCTGGTCATACAATCAGGACACAAACTTTTAATCGTGCATTATCATTTTTGTGATGTAAATCCATGCTTGATCTGGCCTACCGTGAATGTCCGTAAATGTAATTGTTGGGGACATGACGTATTGGGGGCATTAGATTCTAAAAATCTGCTATAGAGACCATGACCATTCAAATATAGGCCTAGCCATATACATGTAGTAGCAGACTATAGTGCCCTGGACTTGCATCCCTTGGACTTTTTGTTCTCGTACACCGGCTCTGACTCTCCTGCTGAAGTCAGGCATGTCCTTTCCCTACAAAAGACAGCTGGAGAGAGCACTTTACAACTGTATACGGCTACCATTTACTTCCAAACAAGCGAAAGTTGCGTTGGGCCGTCATGTTGCCTGGGATTTTCAGGAAAGCTCTCCAAAGCTCTGTGCGATGTGCACTAGCTCATCGGAGTTTGCGCCTCCGTGATCAAGGTGTCCGCACCCTCGTTCAATTGGCCGGGCGCCCGTGGCTTCCCGGTTCCGACAGCCCCACCTTCCCGAAGGATATGTCTCATTTTGACGAAGGCTTCCCGTATCCTATGAAAGTTGATGTGCCAAGGGGAGAGTTAGTTTCATTCGCCAGGGAATTCAGGCCAAGATTGGATGAGGAAATGAAAAAACACGGTGCTGTGGTTATCCAGGGACTACCTCTTGAGGCAGCGAAAGACTTCGCCGAGTTTTATGACGCGTTGGATTATCATCCCATTCCTTATGCAGCCGGAACTGGCGGCAGGGAGAAGTTGCTTCAGAATGTGTTCACGACCAGCAGTGACCCACAAGAATATACTCTCGAACAACATAATGAAATGTCGTATCTCCCATTCTGGCCTCATCTGGTAAGCAAATTTAGTGCTCGGGACAATTTTTTTCCTCGGTGATGAATTTCCCAGGGCCAAGTAGCCTACTCCGGGGAAAATTCTTGAGTAACGGAAAATGAGAAACCATGACTTTCCCAGTGGCTAAAGCCAAGCGCACATTTGCGACAAAACTCAATGCGTTAGGGGTGTTTTTAAAAATCGACTGACCCGGCTGAATGATGAGTCGATAATGTTGGGTTAGTCGACTTTAGAAACACCCCTATAACGCATTGAGTTTCATCACTTGGCCTAAAAGTTTATTACGTACCATATCAAATTATTTCAGCTATTCATCTATTGCGAAGTCGAAGGGAAGAAGGGATGCGGCGGGGAGAATGGCTTGACTGATGTCAGGGTTTTGTACGACAGCATAGACCCAGAAATTACAAAAAAATTCAACCGTCTAGGAGTCCGATACTGGCGTTACCTCCCTCAGCCCTCACATCCGAAATACAAGGCGTACACCGCATGGCATAAGGTAGGTACCAAGATACAGAATAGCACAAAATTGACACACAAAATGATAATAAGCAAGAAGTCAATCTCCAGAATTCACGAATTTTCGACCCCAACCAGGGTCTTTTTCAAGTGGAACTTTACAATCTGAAACTCTAAAAAAGACTCAAAATCTAGAAGACAAAAAATTCGTGAATTCTGGAGATTGACTTCTTGCTTATTAGCATAAGGTAGGTAGATATTGTCACAACAGCAGGGATCAGGTGTAAAACCCGTACCGGTAGTTGTGCGCGTATCGGCGTTTTCCCCGAACCTAGTTCATCACAATACAACGTACCGGTGCTATTCCGTTTGCGAGTTTCATGAGGCAACGAAAATACAAAATATGACAAGATTGGTGTATTGCGTTCCATTATGGTTGAGCAAAGGTTCCCAAATCGTATTAAGTATAAATGCAAGGTTGCTTATCTATGTTTTGAATGTCCCTCAAATCAGGGTTTCCTTTCCTCAGACCCTTGAAACGGACGATATGCAGGAAGTGGAGGCTCGGGTCCGTGAGGCTGGGTGTTCCTTTACCCGGGATGAAGAAGGCGGTTTGTGCTTTTGGATGGACAGGCCGGCAATGTCACCACATTTTAGAACCGGTAAGAACTGTGTTGTACGTGGCCTATCACTGGATCACGTTGACTGTTTGTCCACCATCGATTTTGAACATGCCCAAAATCTTTGAGGGTAGCGCGTGCGATCAGGTACAAGCCTAGCGTAGATGGCACTGAGCACCGATGGAGGCCAAAATGTTTCGAACACAAGGGCCGTATGCACCAATGAGGAACTCAGGTTGAGCCACAGCTTTGTCACTTGTTCACTTTGCCAGGGCATGATGTGACAGTCGAAAAGTTGTGGCTCAACGTGAGTTCAAGATAATCTTCGTTGGGGCATAGAGTATAATGAATTCTTTAAGTGCATGTTGAAAAACCAAAGCCTACGGTCCCTTTGCCCTAGAGAACCCTTGATGGTTCAAGATGAACAGTCACGTGTATGTGGCGTTGCCTGTTTCAGGTGAAATGCTGTGGTTTGGCCAGATAGTCTGTTACAACTGGACCTTCCTCAAAGATTGTTACCCTGGTCACAGCGAGCATTTCGTCGGTATACCAGAGGAAAGATACCCCTTTACAACGATGTACGGTGACGGGACGCTGATTGAACCAGAAGTCATACGTCACATCCGTGAAAAGACTTGGGAATGCACCAAGGGCGGTCAACTCAAGAGAAAGGAGGTGTTGGTGTTCGACAACATGCTCTTCTCGCATTGCAGACTTTCCTTTACCGGGCAAAGAGTCAACCGCGTGGCCCAGGCCTGTTATAAAGAGTATTTGAACACTGGCTCAAACTAAATCTTGACCAATATACCATCTCATGGTGATAGTATATATGGTCGACCAGTAAGGAGGAGACAGAGACATAGGTGTTTTAAGTTCATATAAATGTACTGGTACTTTATATACAATCACAGTGTTTTCTTTAGTCTTTGATAACAAGTCTAATTGGACTTGCGTGGTTTTAGCACTCATTTGGCAGATTGCACCAGACAAGTGTAAAACACAACTCTGTGGCATGTTAGTGCTAAAACCACGCAAGACCTGGACTTGCGTGGTTTTAGCACTCAATGGCAGATTGCACCAGACAAGTGTAAAACACAACTCTGTGGCATGTTTAGTGCTAAAACCACACAAGTGCCATGTTGGTGCTAAAACCACGCAAGTCCTGGACTTGCGTGGTTTTAGCACTCAATGGCAGATTGCACCAGACGAGTGTAAAACACAAGTCCGTGCCACATTAGTGCTAAAACCACACAAGTGCCATGCCACGGATTTTTTCCAATGGGANGGGCCGAGTGATGGATGAGAATGTGTTTTGCAGCGGCAGCAGGGTTTTTGCTATAATTTAAGCACTTTTCATGGGTTTTTCGACACTTGAAAAATCGCACTTTTCAAGGAAAAATGCTTAAATTTTAGCAAAAACCCTGTTGCCGCTACAAAAAGTCTTTCGTCTGGATCCCCTCGTTTTACTTATACTGACTGGCTTAACATTCTTTGTTTAATGCAAAAATATTTACAGATTTTTTGTGAATAATTGTATGGCAAGTAACAACTATCATAATAAGCGAGGTTTGTAGGTATTTTGATCCTAGTAACTACGGGGATCGAGGGATCACATGATCAGCCAAGCCAAGTAGTTCGCTGTCAATCACCCGGCGGCGCCATCTTGCTTTCCCACAATCCTGTGAGCACAGCGTAACAGATTGGTGCGAGGCAGGAGCGCCTTCTGTTGTAACAATGATGCAGATTTGTAGGGAAATGGAAGGCCTGGGGAGATATTTGTCCTGCGAGTAAAAGTGTCCAGCACAAAAAACAGAGAAACAGATTCAGCCAAAAAAATAAACAGAGAAACAGACGCGTGATAAAAAAACGCCCATCGCAAGGCTCGAACCCAGCGCCCCGGATTGATAGCCGGACGCTCTACCGGACGCTCTACCGATAAAGTCTCTCTGAATGCAGGGGCAGCTGACGACCATCGACATTCCCCTCCCAGCCACCAAAAATATCAACATCCCAACTAACGTTCAAGACTACTGGATAAACCTTTATGAATTGGTCGTTCTTCACAAATTTGGGCTTAGGGCTAGTGGATTGTTGTATGCTACGGCCACCAACCCAAATTTCAGTAGAAATATTATTTTAGCATAGAAATTAGGCTAATAAGAGCCATCTGGTGAGAAAAACTGGAACTTATCGGACAAGAAACAGAGTGTGCTCAAGTGGTTCCTTTATGGGTTTGATGTCTTTATGACATGAATTCAAGGTGTGTCCTTCAGAATAAGACTCCAGTTGCAGTTGTCTCCAGTCAATGCAAGAGGGCATCAACCGGAGAAAACTGGTGTCTCATTCTGGGTTCGAGTAGCAAACGACTCATTTCAGGGACAAAAGAGTTGGCTGGAGAATCATTTTATCTCGAGATGAGATCGATTTTTTTCTCTGTGTACATATCAGTTACGAGTAATCTTGGTCAAGTCATTCCCGAGTTAGAGGACTTTGATGATTTTTGGGTTAGCCACCTGGCGGCCATATTGGATGTCCGATCGGGCCAATACTTCACATGCACATAAAGATCATTTTGAGGGAGCCACACATCAATTTTGAGCACTCTGGGTCAAGTCATTCCTTCGGAAAATGCCATCTGGCGGCCATTCATGCCGAAATTTGATGTGCACGTAAAGGTCATCCAGAGGGAGGTACATATCATGTTTGGGCACTCCGGATCAAGCTGTTCCTCAGTTAGCGCACTCAGATGATTTTCAGGTTACGCCACCTGTGGCCATATTGGATGTCCGATCGCGCCGAAACTCGGTATTTTTTAAAGTACCCCTCTTATACACGTTTATGCAAGATATGAAGTCACTCAGGGAAATAATAGGGAGGTTTCGCAAGCGCCCGGTTAGGCCATACGACGACGTTTATCTATTGTTTGGGTATACCTCGGCAGGCGCCTCCCCTGGCTGGTACATACCGGTGTCTACTACAACACCACACGACGGATCCGGGAGATCTTCCCACTTCCTCCGTCCAATGCAGAGGGCGACTCCACAAAGGAAATCATCCATGACCGGCGGGTTAAGCCGTGTCATCTAGTACTGCAAGGGGTTCAATGCACCACTGTCGCAAGTGAAAAAAAATGTACTCACAACATCATATGCTGCTCGCAGTTTTAGTACTTTATTTTCATCTTCAAAGTGTTCACCGAAGCTTCCAAGGGAAATACCTTTGAATGAGAGCGACATCATGGACTCGGTAAACGGGATCTGATCGTCGGCTCCCAGTTGGGACCACTTATTCAATAGTTCTCCTGTCAACTATAAAAAGGAATATGGCATGGGCTGAAAACTGAAAATAACTACATCTACCAATGCCACGGTGACTTGAAATGCGAGCGGCTATGTAGCGACAAAGTTGTGGACATGAAAACGGTGATCAAAATGTGAGTGAGACCTACCATGACGAACACCGGGAAGAGCTCCCTCATGGCCGTATGGCCGTGACATTCATCAGTCATGGCACGCCTTTCACGAGCGCCATCTGCTTCGTGTGCATACACGATCGATTTGGCTCCGAAGAGGGGCTCAAATAATTTGAATAGAAACGCCGAAGATAACATAAACATATAGGCCCGAACTTTTAAGGGATGTCTCTATCTTAGACAAGTCTAAGATAGAGAGATGTCTCTATTTTAGGCAAGTCTAAGATAGAGACAAGTCTAAAGCAGTCGTCTAGCTTCAACTGCGATAAACTGCGAAACCTGCCGTCCAAAGATAGACAACGGTGTCTAAATAACAAAGGAATCGCAAAACATTCCAGGGGGCTTGTTTTGCAGTTAAGTTTTATGGTCTTAAGAGGTGTCCTAGTGGCCCTAGATCATCTGTATGAAAAGAAAACGCGGTGATGAAAAATATTCAAGGAAATATGCTGGAAGATTAGGTGGGCATTTACTTTAGACTAAGGGTGTGCTATCCATCCAGTCACAACAGCAAATAGGCCTATTATGACGAATGCCGCGCAAATGAGGTCATCTAATAATATTGTACCGTGGAAAAACCGCTTAAAGAGGTTCTTCCACGTCAAAATATTATAATATGGGGCCCAAAATGAGTGTCATGAGCTTCTGGCATAATGGATGGCAGAAAGATTGGCAATAGTAGGTTTTTTTCATGGAGCACTGCTCTCCCAAGCGCATGCTTTCTACACCATTCATATTACAATAAGGGGTGGACCGAATGAATGAATGACTGTACACCGCTGTTGTTTCATTGGCTGGAAATTTACGAACCTGGTTCCCTGGGCTCCGACGGTGGCACTGACTATTCGTGCTCCGATACGAAGCGCCACCGTCGGACGCCCAAGGAAACAGGTTAGAAACTACCAGCACATTGCCGGCAAACAGTGGGCGTCGCTGGTCAATAGCGCAGAAGGGTTGAATGAGTGAGCACATAACCTTTTGTCACCTTAATAATAGGGGCACAAGAAGCGCAGTCCAAAGCAAGCAAAGAGCATAAGAATTCAATTGTGGCGCATAAGCCTTTTGTCATTTAACGCTCATTGGGGGATTAGAGCATAGCGTCTATTGTGAGCGTTAATTGGCGCACAGCGCGGAGCACTGTATGTGCGCTCTGAACTGGATTGCTTAGTGTATGTCAACAGACTCTGTTCTTTCTTTGTCGACAGAATAAAACTAGGCGTACTGGCGGCAAATCTCAATGCGGTAGGGGTGTTTTTAAAGTCGACTGACCCGACTGAATGAGGATGTAGCCTAGGCAGTGATCCACTCGTAACTCGATTCTACGGATGCAACAGATGTTATCTGGTCGTTGATTCTCGTCCCGGGATTCTCGCATGTGCAGTCTTTCTTTGTTTATTAATTGTTTCGACAACAACTTAACTTCACAAGCTAACACCAGGCGGCAGCAGCTCCTGGTCAAGCCGGGAAGAGCGGTGCCATACAGACGAGTCCAACAGCGTTGGGTCAGTCGACTTTAAAAACACCCCTATTACCGCCTTGAGATCCACGCCTCCTAATCGTAAGCAGCCAATCAGACATCGGCCCAGGAATGGACAGATGGTAAACTCGACTACGAAAACACCTTATTATCATATGAATACCGATGAAAGCATGCGCCTGGGAGAGCAGTGCTCTGTGAAAAAACCCTAGTATTACCCATTTTGATCCTCATATTGTGCAATAATATTGCACGTGGATAGGCCGCTTTCGGTATGCCCCTTTACAATTCATTAATCGTCTCAACAAAGGCAGTGCGATCGGCGATACATGTTTAATCACCTGTTGGACTTGTTGACTAGCTAGACCGACGTCCTTGCGTTGTTCGAAATTCCGATAAACACCAGTGTTTTGGTAGACTTGTCTAACAGTTGTCTTACAAATGTTTAGGCTTAAACAAGTCCAAGTTAGACAGACGAAAAACACCTTTTATAAGCGCGATAATATTTCAGTGACTGCGTTCGCTGTTGCCTTGTGGCTGCGTAAACTCTAGTTTTCGAGCTTTTCTCTCGAGATCATTCCCTATTCGATTCATGTATCACGTTTCAGTCGAATGCTTTATTAAATCATTCTGTGTGCACAATGATTTCATCCATATCAAGGTATGGAACAGAACTTCATCTCGCGCCCAGAATTTGAAACACCACCAGGAATCACACGTACTCTATGGTGTCAACCAATCCTGTACGTTCCAACTTCGGTCGGGAGAGTTTGGGAGTGTTCCATAGGCCTATAGGCCTACTTCCGGGGCCATCCAGTCGACGCAAACATCCGTGCCCGTGTGATGAATAGGCCAGCTGTCATGCCTGTATACTTACGTGGTCGATCATACATTCCGATTTGTTGTTGGAAGAGGTTTGGTTTTGAGATACTGATGACGAGCTGTTCGCCCATCCAGAATGAGGCAATGCCTCCATATTTGGCATGGAGGTCCACCAGAAATTCATGGAGGCTGCCTGCCTTTGCAATATCCACCAGATTGCCATCTCTCAAAAAGAAAACATGTTAGCAAGAATATATAAGTACCAAGAATGTACAACTCCAAATATGTGCCAAAAGTGAGTTTACTAATTTGCCTCTGGTGACCCGGTAACCGAACGAATCTTAATTTGTGAAGGATTATTATGTAGAGAAGATCATTACGAACAAAATGACACCTCCCGCAGTTACATGCATTCAGAAATAACCGAGCTACAGAGTAGTTTTGAATGGACCATATTTTCGACAAATTGATATCGTACTTGATCTCAGGGTTGGGCACTCTGACCTAAACAACAAATCCATGGTTTCACCAAAATCAAAAATATTTTGTATGCCAGTAATATGTATGTAACTTTACATAAGAATATTGACGATATTCTAAATAATACAATTTAGTCAACAACCGTTAAATCTAAACGTTGGTTATTTAATTAGAAGCCCTATAATTACCGTACGCCCTCTATTATCAGAAAAAGTAACTTAATGCCCGCCCTTTTGATTGATTACTAAGTTGTACATTCTTGAAACTTCGTCTATATTCTTGATTTTACATGTAGGTACCGGTAATAAATTGTTCATCACAACAATGCACAGTTGCAAAAGACAATCAACTTTTTTTAGCGCTGGCCTAGTTCAATGTTCGTACGATCAAAAATAGATAATTAAGAGATTATCTATTTTTATTTGGTACAATACAAAGTTCGGCTACTGTAGGCTTCGAGGCATGTATTATACGGTATGAGATTGCAAACATACTATACAGGTCGTATGAGCCTACTAACACGCTAACATGGCTAATAGGGCCCAACCGGGAACGGGCGGGTAGGAAGCGTAAGATCAAAATTATGGAGGCCAGGTAGATTTATAACGTAAAGGCCTATTTTTTACATACTTTGAATCAGTCGGCTGAAGGCCTGGCACTGTCGTTGTTCTTGTTCTTCTTCGCCCCTGAAGAACAGGAGAGATACCCGTAAGGCTGAATTTGGGCCAGTAGATCTCAATTTCGCACTTCCCGCTCTACACCGATCAAGTCTGTGATATCAAGATTGCTGGCATGGCCTATACATGTATCTAGGCCCTCTCGATCTGGCCACGACAAGTGTCCATTATCAGGCAATGATCCAAACAGGGGTGCGCTTCCATCATTTCAGGGTCTCCGTATACAAAAATCTGACGCGAAGACGGTAATTTGCGTGGAAGACTTGACGCACTTTCCCCTAAATCCTGATCGTTCCCAACCAAAGCCCCCCCCCGGAATGATAGTCCTAGCCTGTTGTAGCTTAAAGATAGATTCATACTTTGCGTTTTGCGCTTTGCGCTTTTCCGTTTCCTATGTGAGTGCGTGGTAGAACAAGTAACATTTATTGTTAGTACCACACATAAACATTGGGAACGGACAAGCGCAAAGCGCAAGACGGAGAAGTATGAATTGGCCTTAAGTCATATTTTCATGGCAGCCTACCAGGGGCAGCCTTTCAGTCGGACCCAAAAATAAAAATTATACCGCCGCTTGCGCTGGGTAACGGGGACATCATACTTACAAGATACATGTAGAAGGCTACAGCTATAGCCAAAGCAATCAGCAATACGACAGTTAATAGGGCCAAACTGAGCATGGTTTCCTTCCGTCTCTATCAGCACATGAAACAAAATGGCTCCACAGGATAATAAAACCCGTTCGTTCCCACTACGCAATGGAAGTTTGCTATTCCGACAGCACTGTAAGATGAGCAACCTCGTTTCGAGTTGGGTTCCCCGAAGATGACGTCACTGAGTTGATAGGCCTGGAGATTTTCTTCCAAATTGCAACGAGTGGGGCTCCATTTGATTTCATGTATGTTAGATAAAAGAAGAAAGAGGATACACGAAAGGGCCATGCTGCCGGGATATGTGCTTCCGCAAGAACAAGATTTTCTTCCAACCCGCCTGTCTGATGGCTCACCATGGGGGGGGGGGGCGCCAATTGGTCACGTGAGACTGATAGAGCAGACGTGACACCTATAGAGGCTCATTGTTCGAGAGATGCGGTTCACCAAGCAGGGCCAATCACACCTTGAATCGTCATGAATAATAGGTAGCGTCGGTGTACTATTAGTTCAAACCCACGCGCATATTCTCGCGTGGTGTGCGTGATCGGGGTTCCCTATTGATACATTATCAGCGAACCTGAGCGACATCTGTCGGTAGCCCAAGGAAATATTCATAGCGTGAAAAATGGCGGCCCCTCAGGAGCAAGGCTCTGGCTCGGAAAAGAGCCCTTGCACAACGTTACAGGCCATCACAACACAAAAGGGAAAACTTGGAAATTCTTGATCAATGTATTCTGCGCATTCTAATATGTGAAGGTTGACGACGACGCACATGGAGCCTGGAAAGCGATCAAGAAGATCCAAGACCGCACTATCTCAGGATCCCAGTTCAGAGAAATTTGTTTATCAATGTCGTTGAGTAAAGAGTGGAATTACAATAGATTATGCCACAACATTGTTTTATTGCATGTACTTTGAGATAAAATGTTTACAGAATGGAATAGTATCAGAGTGTTCTCTTGTCGCCGTTGCATCGCGCATAGAGTCAAACACCAGATATTCCTCGTTTTCTACGACCGGACTAAATATCGTCGCTTTTTTCCCTGGAATATGAGTAAAATGTTTGAGAGGTGAGATTCAACAAAAATTCACCCTTATATGGGTGGTGCCATAAGAGCACCAATGGGAGACTTTCCTGCCGTTATATGCCACCACCAGTTAGCGGTCCTAGAACGTCGACGTCACAGAGAAGAAATGCACGCCGCCATGACGTCATCCATAACGATGTGGATGCCATGACTTAACTTTGTGACGTCAAATTTTGTGTCATTCTAGAACCGCCAACCGGCGGCCTCTAACGGCAGTGAAGTCTCCTATTCTACTGACAGATCTGTGCGAACCGCAAAACCATGTTTCCTCATGCAGGTGCTGACGTTGCCGGCCTTTTTGATTCGGCTTACATGTACANGGGGGGGGTCGTGCCCCCCCCCTGCTCGCCACCACCAATTGTTTTTTTTTCAATAGTTTGTGACAACAAGTCGCCCATGGGCGATGCGCTCAGCTGACATGTGAATAGACAAGTTGCGAAATTAGCGGCCGCCATGTTTTTTATGGACTTTTTGACATTGCTTGGGTTTTTCAATGGGATTTTGCACTGTCAGAGGCCTTCAAAAAAAGAAAGGTCATACAGTGAGCCACTAGAATTACATAAAGATATTTTAGCAAGCAAGCAGCTAATAAAATACATTCGAATTATATTTGAAAAAGTTCGAAAATTCGGCCAATTCCACAAAAAAAATGGCGGCCGCTATTTTCGCAACCAATCTGAACGTCAGAGAACGATTCGTGCCAACATCGTATCTCTGATGTATATCGGACAGCGCCATATTGCTCCGGGATCTACTTCTTCGGTGATGCTCGACAAGACTGTTCAAATCTATCGATCTGAATGATCAAAGTTACCAATTAGTGATTGTGGGTGTTGCTNGGGAAGTCTGACATCATCCACAGACAGCATAAAATGGTGACATCATCAGCAGTGCATAAAGGCTATTCTTGCTTTCCAGTCAGTACAAGCCCACAGGAAGTAGTTTGACATCATCCACAGCATAAATGGTGACATCATCAAGCGGGAAATTCAAATACCCCTGTTTCATATTTCTGCAGATTGTGCCCCCTGGTGGACAAACATTAAAAAAATCACCCTCACAGAATGTGAAGAAATACTTAAGCTATGCAACCTATCAATTACAGTTTGATGTATTTTCTCTAGACTGAGTTATTTGGATTTTTTATTTTACGGAAAATGCCCCCTGAAGAGCAGAATGTAGGTCAAATCGCAAAAATTGTTGGTTCTGTTTCGAGTCCTCCCTAGGGCCTACCTCTCCACCAACTTTCATGGCTCTGGGCCTTGCGGTTGCCAAACGTGCCAGTTTAACGGACGACACACAGACGGACGCCACTCAGTATACATATGACTAGCTCCGCTGACCTTTGGTCAGCTGAGCTAATAAGCAAAAAACGCAAGACTAAAGCTTCTGTTTTGATACTGAGATGCCAGGAAATCGCATCTACGGCCTTCTAGATTTCAAAATTTTCTGGGGCAGGACCCCCAGACCCCCCGTTGGCGCAGGTTACTTCGGCGCCCGCCTACAACGACCGCCCTCGGCGGCCCTGACCCCCCACTGCCAAAAATCCTGGATCCGCGCCTGCAGGTGCTGACGTTGCCAGCCTTTTTGATTCGGCTTACTTGTACATGTACGTACCCATGGCAGCCTCTTGATACAGTATTTGCAGCCACTGAAAAAAAGATATCATGCTGAAAAATGTGATTGGAATCGATGGTCTTTTACAGTTCAACGCAACTCTCATAAAGAAACGAATTTTGAAGGCGTAGATAAAACTACAAATTGACTTACCAGTCAATTTGAAGACCACCCTTAGAAATTGGGGTACGAGAAAGAGAGAGTTCACTGATGGCAAAATAATTAGTTGTCCAGTGCAAAGAAATGTAGTAGTATTTAAAAAGGCAGCAAAAATGGAGGGTTACGGGACAGCAGGATCAGGAAGTTAATGATGAACTGGTCATTAAGTAGGTCACTATGTCATGGAAGTAGGTCAGTTCGAACCTACACTTCATTAGCTTTAGTTTGATAACAAACATGACTACCTTGCAGGCCTCTCCATTGCATGAAGAGCACTACACCCTGTATTTTTTACCCTATTTTGGGCATCCCAATTTTTCTCTTTTTTTGCATAGTGACGATGTGGCTACGTTTTAATCCAGAATAAGAACATCGCAAATAAATTAGCAAAACTCATTTTTTTCCAAAGAAATGTGTGATAACATGTGGATTTCCTTTGTTCATTGTCTAATAATGGTATATTTTTAATTTTTTTGAATGTACAGATCGTATTTTTGGCACTGAACCCTATTTTGGGCAGGGCTTATTTTGGGCATGTGCCCAATTCACTACACCCTTAAACGGCCTGAGGAGCATGTAATGGAGAGGCCTGAGTCCTTGGCTCAACTGGTCTTTACGTAGGTCACTAGGTCATCGAAATAGGTCAGTTCAAATCTACACTGCATAAGCTTTACTTTGATACCAAACATGGCTGCTTGGCTCAACTGGTCATTAAGTAGGTCACTAGGTCATGGAAGTAGGTCAGTTCGAACCTACACTTTATAAGCTTTAGTTTGACACCAAACATGACTACCTTGGCTCAACTGGTCTTCAAGTATGTCACTAGGTCGTGGAAATAGGTCAGTTCAAACCTACACTTCATAAGCTTTAGTTTGATACCAAACATGACTACCTCAGCTTAACTGGTCTTTAAGTAGGTCACTAGGTCTTGGAAATAGGTTCTAACGGACAACGACGACGGACGACGACGGACGACGACGACGGACGACGGACGCTGCACCATCGTAATAGCTCACCCCAGTGAGCTAAAAATGCGCATTTTTTAATACTTCGTGTGGGCTCAAGCGGAACAAGCTTTAAAATTGCGCATTTTTAGCGTTTAAGGGTTATTCGCGTGTGCTCATCGCAAGTCCAGGACTTGCGTGGTTTTAGCACTAACATTAATGATGAGGGGGCAGCCACAACAAGGAAAATGTGAAATTTAGAATAAAACCGTTTTATTTGTAAATCATTCAACAAATAGAAGCTTTTCTTCATACAAATGTATCACAGTTAAAAAACTTGCATACAATTCATTGCTGTTAGTAGTCATACCTTGGACAGGATTTTTCACAACTCCTAACAGGGCCCATATTCATAAAACTACTTGGGCTGTATTCAAAAAGGGTGATCATCACGCGATTAAGACTTAAACGCGTGTAATTTCACTAAATGCACACACTTCCACCATGCATTTGAGGAAGTTACAGGCGTTTACCGTAAGGCTTAAACACCCTTTTTTTAATACGGTCCCTTAAGTCTAAGTGTGACACTTAATACCGGTATCCTTTGTTCAACAAAGAAAAGTATTCCACTTTGACTTAACCCTTAGAGCGTCGTTACCGAGTATACTCGGTGCGACAATTATCTTTTTTAGGACTGTTACCGAGTATACTCAGAAAAGGTCATAAAATTAAAATTTTAAAACATGCATTTTTGGCAATTTTTTTCTAAAATTTTTTTCGAAAAATTTTTTTTTTCGAAAAAAACCCCGGTCACAGGGGAAGGAAAAGTTGGGAAAAACCCGGCACTCAAGGGTTAAGTATGTTTATGAATATGGACCCAGACCTGTTACCAGACACTTTTACAACCTTATCTACCACCCAAATACAGGGTGTCCCAAAAGAATCATGCATAGTAATTTAACTAAACCAGGTATTTGATGGTGATATGATTGGCACAATCAATTTTGAGACCTTCTGCTTGACTGAGAGTCAAAATTCAACAGATCATCCTTATGTCACGGCCAATACCGTATTGGTTGTGAGGCCGTGACTTAACCCTTAGAGCGCCGGGTTTTTCCAACTTTTCCTTCCCCTGTGACCGGGGTTTTTTTCGAAAAAAAATGTTTTTTTTCGAAAAAAAGAAAAAATTGCCAAAAATGCATGTGTTTTGAAATTTGAATTTTATGACCTTTTCCGAGTATACTCGGTAATGGTCCTTAAAAAGAGAATTGTCGCACCGAATATACTCGGTAACGGCGCTCTAAGGGGTAAGACAGATTTTGGTTTACATAATTGTAGGTATAAAAGACTCTGCAACCATGATCAATTACAAATTCTAATATCAGTGAGTCAATCATGGGTGAAAATCAACAGTGATTTTTTGGAAAATCTCCATGATGCTTTTCGGCATTTGGCAGTTTGGATTTCAACAGTTTATGTTTGTGACTGTTGGTTGATCTGCAACATGAGATGAAGGGAACATCATCAGTAAATAAAATTCTGAACAAGTTCTAAAGTCTGGCAACTTCTAACTACGATCCAGTGGAATGCAGAAGTTAGGAAATTGATAGTTGGATTTTCTACAGACCTTTAATCACACGCGGCTCTTGAATAACTGGTGCACAGCACGAACAATCGGGGAACGACCACAAGTGATCGACACGCATGACTAAAAACCGCAAAGCTCTGCCACATTACATGACTTCCGCATTCCATTGGGTCGTAGTTAGATGTTGCTTAGTTCTAAAACCAGAATCTGTTTTCTTAGAAGGACAGGCGAGCCAGTACTGCACTGCCATCATTCTGCCCAAAGGTTCCAGGTCCAACCCCCAGTCAGACCCAGTCTTCCTGTGATAGAGGAGCAAACTTCAAAATAAACACAAGGATTTCTCACATTATCGAAAACTGAAATAGGACAGCAGTGAGCTGTCTTGAACCATCATGGTTCATATCACCAAAACTTTGGACCACTCTCTCTATCTTGTGAGTGGAGCATAGTCCAAAGGCGAAGTCTCTATCTCGTGAGTGGAGCATAGTCCAAAGGTGAAGTCTCTATCTTGTGAGTGGAGCATAGTCCAAAGGCGAAGTCTCTATCTTGTGAGTGGAGCATAGTCCAAAGGTGAAGTCACCATAGGCATTCATAATATTTCAAGGTGCAGTGAGACACCTCTGATTCAACTTCCACTGATAAAATTTAAGGGGTCTTTTTTGGGGGGGG
>NMRB01001701.1:130821-141792 GCA_002633025.1 Notospermus geniculatus | reverse complement strand
GCCTATGAGCCGCGTAATTTGCCCTTGAAAACATCGATGAAGTCGAGGGTTTTTCACCCGCCACATTTTCTGCAAAGAGGGTGATTCGACCGTGTGAAAAATCCTCGACTTCATCGATGTTTTCAAAGGCAAATTACGCGGCTCATTGGCAATTTGCAGAGAAAAGACAAGTACCGACAACGAGACGTGTGTGTGACAATTTTCTCTGCAAACCTGCTGAAAATGAAGCCATGAATTACACTCTACTGGTCACAGTGAGCAAAAATCCTCGCGAATCAATTGGGAAAATTGCGGCCATACGTTGAGGGTAATTCTAATAACCCTCGACGGGTAGCCCACAGTGACATGGGAATGAGGCGCGATCAATTTCAATACATCCAGTGCTGTATGTGTGGTGGTCTAGGAAAACCCGTCGGAAGTCCTTGCTGAATGATCAACAAGGGCTGTCAGATTGCCTGTGCATTGATCTGCTACGGTTCATTTATGAATATGGGGCCTGGAGTCGGACCATTTACTAACAAACCAAGACAACTCCACACAGCTTGAAAAGTCGCAGGGATCTGACGCAAAGGTTGGAAACTCGACCACATCCCTGAATTCTAAGTCTTCACTGCCTGTGTTGACATGCCATCCTCGTGACGATTGACGTATGTTTCCTTAGAAACATGAATGAAATGATGTATTTTTCAGATGTATGAGGGAGCTCGGCAGACGGCACCCAGATTTGGCCCTTCCACTGGTCCCTGACTTACTCAGCACCCACGCTTACTTCGCTGTCCCCGAGCCCGACGTGGACGATCCCGCCTACATCTCGGTCCTTATTCTTGTTTTCAATGCTGCACAGAACTGCCCTACTATGCTGACGTTATTCCCAGACCATACCTTCAGGCATTATGCCTACCTGAGGGACAGTCAGCCAGACTACGTACCTCATCTCAAGGTATGTATCCGACCTCCTTGCAAGTAAACTGACAGTAGGTTTCCTGTTTATTCTGGACAATATCAGTGATTTTTTTTGCTGGCAATACTAAATCATACATCACTTTATTTAGCTTTTTACACCATGTTTACACTGCCAAAAGTCAGGTGAACTCTGACCGGACCGAGTACAGTATGGCAAAAAAGTGGCAATGTGTAAACCTTCCAAGTGTATCTGGTCTGGACCACAAGTGAACCATACTGTGTAGATCCCCAGAACGAGGTGGTCTCGGTCCAGACAGAGTATGATAACCCGTCCAAATTTGACTGGGTAAACCTGACGCACGGCGAACTGAACTGAGTCCACTTACCTGGGACGGTATCGAGCATGTGCGCAGTTTGTCCTTGACCTCCATGCATCACTTGGGGGATAACTCGGCATGCATTCCACATGAGTTTCTTTCCTCCACTTACATGTAATGGAGAGCGACATTTCAGGTACTTTGCGCAGTGACTCATCGTCATCGGGTCGGATTAATGTCTAAATGGTACAAATCAAGTGGACCTGGTCTGGTCCGAGTATACAGTGGAACCCCGGTAACACGACCACCCACGGGACAGACCCAAAGTGGTCGCGTTAGCGGGGTGGTCGCCTTACCGAAATCGGCCTGATGAGTGCCGATCCAGACCGAAGTAAACTGAGTGTCATATTTTCTTTTTTATCCATGTTTCGTTTAATAAACCAGACTAGACCATTTCCAGCCTGGCCTGATACTAGTAAGCAGATAGCCCACTGACACTGTGATGACTAGGATGGACGACCGGCAGGTGTGGAAATAGTGAATTCCGTGTAAATATTGCACCCGTCTCATGTTTAGGCCTGCCTTTTATGACTGCTGACCGCAAACGTCATGCGCACGGCTTATGCCACGCATTAATTGGTCCTTTTTGGTACACACACGCTGCTGACTCGCCTTTGTTTGATGATCAGATCCCTAATTAGGTTGTGAGTGGTCGTGTTACCGAGGTGCTAATTGCCGCTTGGGACAGCCAAAGCTGTGGTCATGGTCTGGATAGCGGGGTGGTCGCGTTAGTGAAACTCTCCAAAAGGAAGTAAAGAGAAAAACAATCGGGACAATTGAAAATTGGTCGTCTTTCCGGGGTGGTCGCGTTATAGGGGTGGTCGCCGACCGGGGTTCCACTGTATGTCACTTCAGCGGAACCAAAACTTTAAGCAGTGTCAACACGGCTATAGACTTGATTTTGTGTTTCAGATTCCCGGATGTGTTATCCCTGTAACAGAGAAGCCGGAAGGATCCTTGGATCCTGATGATTTCCTGAAGCAGACGCTTGGCCGACTGGAGGAGGTGGAGAGCATGGATCCTGAATCAGCACAAGAGCTGCTCCAGGCAGTCACTGGGTAAGCTCTGCAAGTAAGAGAGACTCTCTCATCTAAAGAACTTTGAGTCCAATAATGGTGTAACGCTTTTTATACATGGGTTGTGGGAGTTTTAATAAGGAATAAGGAGTCTCTGCATTCCATTCTGCATAATGCATCGTGTAGAAATCGGCTAACCTCTTCCTACACTCTGCAGCAAGCAGCCTGATTCGGTGTTCAACACTTTGGGATTTTCTCTTGCGCCCAATCAGAAGCCTCATTTCTTCGTTGTTCACGGAAGAAAAAATATCAATGATGTCATTTTATCAAATGTTGATTGGTCAACGTCATTACCGGGAACACGTCATGCACGTGGATCGGTGCAAGCTTTGCCGTGATTGGTTGCTATTTTTGGGACCGGGGAAATCCGTTGAACACGGAATGTGGTTTGCTTGCGTGAAGGTCAAGGGAGGAGAAGCCGAGTCTTTACCTGAACTCAGTGAAGATGCTGCATTCACAAGTCCTACAGAGACTGTGAATCAGGAGTCCTGCATTCACAAGTCCTACAGAGACTTGGTGAATAAGGAGTCTCTGCATTTACAAGTTCTACAGAGACTTGGTGAATAGGGATTCTCTGCATTCACAAGTCCTACAGAGACTTGGTGAATAAGGAGTCTCTGCATTCACAAGTCCGACAGAGACTTTGTGAATAACAAGGAGTCTGAATTCTCAAGTCCTATAGAGACTTTTTGAATAAGGAGTCTCTGCATTCACAAGTCCTACAGAAACTTTTGAATAAGGAGTCTCTGCAATCACAAGTCCTACAGAGACTGTGAATAAGAAGTCTCTGCACTCACAAGTTCTGTAGAGACTTATTGAATAAGGATTTTACGTTCACATGTCCTACAGAGTCTGAATATACATCCTTTGCACCTGGAGATACTCTATGAATATGGAACTTCTGCACTGATAGTTATAAGGCATCAGTTGTCAGGGATATCTTGGTGAAATTCACAATAAGTTTGTGGTTGGATTAGACTAATCTTGCTGATGTTTCACTGCACATGTTCCAGGGATCTGCGGCGGATATCTGAACTAGAGCCACAGCTCTCAGCGACAGCAGAGTGTGAGTGTATGTACATACAATGTCAACTATCATTACTCAAGGTTAGTGCAATTTGGATTTATTTTTATACCAAAATCAAGAAAGAAGTGGTGCTATGTTTTTCGTACCAAAAAATTCTTGATGTTCGGTCTGAATTCTGCAATTAAATGCTTAACTTCTGGTTGAGTATTTCCTTGTCTATAGCTAAGGTAGATTGGTACCTTGATCCTCCACTAGATAAAGTATATAAAGTCAATTTCCAGAATATTTGCAAATTTTCGACCCCAACCGGGGTCTTCTTCAGGCCCAACCATGAGGCGATACATGGATTATATCACAGAACATGGCACTCCACAGGACTTGATCATTGTTGAACAGTCAAATAGATAGGTATAGGCATAGATAGGCCTTTATCACTAAAGCTAGGCGCACACTGCCCTTGCAGCTTGCGATTTTTCACCGGCGCTGTTTAATCTGTAACTCAGGGACGACCCAAAGCGCTCCAATGTGCTATGTGGCCCTCTGCAGATGATCTTTATGTGCATGTGAAGTTCTGGCCCAATCGGACATCCAGTATGGCCGCCAGGTGGCGTAAACCGAAAATCATCAAAGTGCTGTAACTCAGGAACGACGTGACCCAAAGTGCACCTACTCGGTAATGACTTGACCCAGATTGCTCATCCCTCTGTCATTAGACTGTTATGTCCAACCCGGTGAGCACATGGTCCATGGACCATTTCATTTTGAAATCATGTGATGCCACATAGGAAGGGATTTCATTGGTCGACTGCCCCAAGATACAGCGGGAGGCACCAGTGAACACCGCACACTGCTTATGGTGGAGGCGTCCGGCGAATCTGACGCCAACAAATATCAAATTAGTTTGATTCCTGCGATTATGGCTGCGCCATGGACCACCGGCACATACGACACTGCGATTCGTGACGCTGGTCAAAAAATGCACAAGGGCAGTTTGTGCCTAGCTTTACTGGTAAGCCCATTTCGGCCATTTTGTTACTTTCCCCTTGAGCGAGAATGAAGTCAATTTCAATGGTGGTATTTCCTCGTCTAAATAGCAGCCAATTAAAATGCAAAATTCTAATAGGCTATATCGATCCTCATAAACCTACCTAGTGGAGGATCGTGGTAACGTCTAAAGCCTAGTTTATACTTCGACGCAAGACCATCGGCGTCCGACGCGCGATCAAAATCTGGACGCCGACCTAATGAAGTAGGCTTATGTCGGCGTACAGATTTTGATCGTGCGTTGGACGCCGATGGTCGTGCGTCGAAGTATAAACTAGGCTTAAGTCAACCTAACTTCAACATGGGCAAAATGCCAAGCTTGAAAACGTACACAAGTCAGTTGTAGATAATCCATGTCGCAGTTACCTAATGATGTTAGGGTACTTTCCATTATAAGCCTATAGCAAATCCAAGGTTGTGCTCAGTCAACTGGTAAATACTGTGGTTTGTGGTTTAATCATTGTGTTCACTTTAGGTGTCTGTTGCACAGGCCTGGCATTTTGCCCATGTTGAAGTTAGGTTGACTTGGACTATACAGTCGATAGCTATAAGGTAGTTAAACTTTGAGGGCCGTATTCAAAAAGGGTGATCATCGCGGGATTAAGGCTTAGACGCATGTAACTTCACAAAATGCACACACTTTCACCATGCATTTGACGAAGTTACATGCGTCTAAGTCGTAAACACCCTTTTTGAATACGGCCGTGAATGTCACAAAATGACAGCTATATAAACATAGCCTGTCCAGTTCCTGTCCATATCTATTGTTTTAGGTTCTGCACGGAACAAACTGGTCAGCTCCGAGTTGCATCCAGAACCTTCACAGTCGAACTGCAGCTGCTTCTATGGAAAAGGTATGATATGAACTAGAAATCAATTTACTTGTGTATCCCTTAGGAGTCCACTCTGTCGTAGAGTGATAGTACTATACATGTATGTCTACCACCATCTTGGGAACCTATCTGTTCATTTACAGGCCTTGTCTTCTGAGGCGAGCAAAAAGTGCTCGCCTGAGAACAACCGAGTTTTCTATTGTTCTCAGGCGAGCAGTTTTTTGCTCACCTCAGAAGACAAGGCCTGCATTTATGGCTATTTTCTTTGCTATCTGCTGTGGGGAATCTATATTTTAATACTTGTAGCACAATTTGCATCAACTTTTTAGGGCCTATTCCTTTAAATATACAACTTATAATAAGCTTGATAAAGCAGTATGTAACAAGTAAAAAAATATTTGTGTGTTTTGAAAATCCTACAGCCTGTGAATAAAAACTGTTACGTACGTCGTTTATATTGGACTCAAGGCGAGAAAGCCTGCTAAAAGCTTTTTTCTCTGCTATCCTTACAGGTGATTGAACTGATGACGAAGGCCGACACTTTATTTCTTGGGTTAAGCATCCAAAATATCTGCATGATCCGACAAATGAAGTTAAAGGCTCACACCATACAACTACTTCACATGTTAAAGAGTACCTCCGACCGACAGGCTCTGCTACACAAATGTAAAGCTTTCTTAGACACAGTTCAAAATTTACAAAAGTAAGTTTGATGTAGATTGAAAGTGGTTCAATAGGAGAAGTTAGTCGTCATTATTGCCGACAGCAGCAAAGTTCTAGCAGACCAATACAGTAGAAAATTCTCCTGATTGGTGCTCAATCAACCATGAATGTGTCCGCTAGGCATTGAATTGGACTGTAGTGACACCCTATTGTCAACTGAGTGACAGCTCCTATTGTTTTTGGAGCATTTGTGATCCTCCTGGGAACTCCCTAAGCTGCAAATAATGAAAATGTGATGAACAGTAAACTCAGCAGTCCTTAATTTACACAGGGTTCATACTGTTGCTTGAAATCCTTGAATATCAATGAATTTTAGGAATAATATCTCCAGGACCTGGAATATCCTTGAATTCTGACAAATCTTTAAAATGTCAATGAAAGTCCTTATATTTTCATCATTGCTGACAATGAATGGCATCGTTCATGCCGATATTGTGTTGATTATTTGCTCATTCTTTCCGAAGTTTTGATGACTCTGGGGTTTTGTTTTGTCAAGATGCCGGGAAATACCCACCCTGGCGTACAAATTTGATGAAAATGTCCTTGAATTCCTTGAAATTTGAGAGCCTAAAGGTGTACGAACCCTGTTACATATCCGGTAAACTGAAAATTCAGCATGATTAGGGCCTGCCCTCAACTTTACTTTGCATAATATGGTCTGGAGCTCAAACCACTGGACCAAATCTGGACATCTTGGTGTCTTTTTTTCTTCTAGAAAGATTCTCCATCCATTGCTATCAGCAGGTTTGGATGCTGGGTTGTGGACACACTTGTGCGTTTTTGGGCACCCTGTATTGAAACTGAAACAGACACTTTTATACTAACTCTGCAGTATAAAAGTGTCATAACCGGGTAACCTACACAGTAATTCACTTCTATTTACTTCTATTTACTTTTGTTTTACAATCAATTTCAGATATTTAAATGAAAACAATATTCCTGCAGAACCATTCACTCAAAGTCTGATCAACGCCATACCAGAACTTGAAATGTTAAAACTCTCCGCCTTCCCTCGACCCCTTCAAGCTGCGATGCACGTCTGCAAGGCACCCATAATGAAACTGACCAATCACATGCAGCAAATGAGAGCGACAATTATTGAACCCGGGGATGTTTCAGAAACGCCAGCAAAGTTCATGGCGGGGCTGACCTTGGCTGTCAATGTTGATGTAATGTTGGAGAATGTGACTAATTTACAGGATATTTACGTTCAGGTTAGTCATGTTAGTTGCGCTATTTACACCATTTTCATTTTATAAATTGTGAAGAGGGAAGTTTTCCATTGAGGTCACAGGGTTGTTCCCCCATAAAAAAGTCATAAAAAGTCATAAAATATGAAAGTCTGCAAATAAGGCCTAAAAAAGTCATGAAATTTTGGAAATGGTGCAAAAGTCATTAAAAAGTCATAAAATATTCTCAAATGCCAGGAAATGGCGTAAAAGCACTCTTATTTTCTAAAAACTTCCCCGGGGGAGGCCCCCCGGACCCCCCGCCTGTGGTTCGGTGCTCACTGCTAGGGACTGCAGCAACAGCCCCTGTGCATTCCTACGGCTCTGCTGAACAATGACACCCAGAATTTAGCAAACAGTGCCGAGAATTCAGCAATTTTTAGATTTATAGGGGACCAAATGGTCATAAAGTAAAGCTGGAACGTCATTAAAAAGTCATACTTTTTTCCCCTGGCTCAGGGGGAAGAAGGTCCCTGGGTCAGTTCATAGCTGCCAAACTTTAGAAATGGTCATCAGTCAAATTTTCAATCCGCAGTTTTCAGTTGTTTTGGCACCCCAATTCGTAAAATGAGAGGGCATGAAAAATAGATGCTTTAGGCTGCAATCACATAGAGCTACATGCTACACAGACACGCCGGTTGACAATGGCTTCACAACGGTTTCGCGACCGTGAAGCCGTTGTTAACAGGCGTGTACGTGTAGTGTGTAGTTCTATGTGATTGCAGCCTAAAGGACCACGGTATGCGATCTCTGAAAGAGGTATTTTGACTGCCAACATAGAGGGAGCCATCTAGCGGCAGTAATACAAACTACAAAAAAACGTACCTAGTACATCGAGTCCACTCGCCGACAACGTAGTTAGTCCCTGGGGTTGGAGGGTGCACCACTCTCCAAATCCAGGGATTAACTACGACAATGGTGGCACTGGCTGTCGAGAAGAAGTGGCAATACCGTGAAATTGCAATATCATGAAATTTGAAAAATTAAGAAGATATCAAAATTTGAAGTTTGACTTTTTCATGAGATTTTTGTGGCAAATTTGATTTTGACCATAGGACTGATTGCTACACCTAGTAGAGTAAAAGTGCTGAAAGTCTGAAGCTCGTACGGCTAATAAAATGGGAGTTTCACCCTCTTTTCAGTGTGGTATTATTGGGTGCGTAAAAACATACGAGAGACAGTGTAGTTCGTAGATTCTCTGCTAGGGGAGCTCAGTGTACACTGCCAAGATGAATTTGGCATATATGCCAATTTCCATTGAAATACGCCAAATTGCAGTTGTAAGGTCGCAAAATTCTGGCATTGCCAGGGTCCTGCTTCTCCTGTTGGTGATAGTCGGCATTGCTGACCAGCGAGCAGGCTGTTGATATCTTTGAATGGAAGTCCTGACACTGGCACTTTTGATAATGTGATAATGTTGGAGGAGCTAGATCCCAGTCACTGTGACTTTACAACTGCCCTAGTTAGACTGGTAGGAGAGACCAGTCTTGTCCTTAAACCTGGAAAAAATTAAGGGATGAACGATTTTTTTGTCATTTTATGCATATGACCGTGAGAAATCACATACTGAAAAACCCCATAAATCCCTTTTGGGGAAAATGTTTTATTAAGGTTTGAATTTATCATTGGACCCAAGAACAGAGCTGTGTACAGGAGAATGGGAACCGATGCACCGCTAACTTATGAACGGTGGTGGAAATGTAGAGGAGCTGTAAAAGACAGCGGACAAAATACATGTAGAAATAAAAAATTAAATAATATTGGATTTACACCCCATAAATGAATTACCAATAGATAGAAACATGGCACATTAGAAGCAGACAAGCATGTTTTTAATTGTTTCATGTAATAAGAAATGACATTTTATGTAAATTAACACAAAATGGGTCAAAATACATAAAAATGCCATTTCCAATTACGTAACTAGTTAAAAACTACAAAAACATGTTTTTTCGATTTGCTAAGTGCCACCGTGTTTTTATCTGTTTGTAATACATTTAATGGGTGTAAAATCCAACTGTGCAAATGTTAGTTGTAGATCTGGTCTCATTCTCCTCTACTAAGTTCAGTTCTTGGGTCCAATGATAAAGTTTAAAAAGCGCATGAAAATTTTTCCCCAAAGTGGGATTGATGGGGATTTTTACTGTGATTGAAGAGTCTTCAACAGACATAGTGACACGTGTTTCATTTATGCTTTAATTTTTTCTGGGTTTAACCCTTCTCCTATCAGTCTAAAGCTGCATTTAGCTGACACGCGGAATGCGGATTGCGGAACGCGGAAGCGGAAAATGCAATGCATTTTCGCATA
This sequence comes from Notospermus geniculatus, assembly GCA_002633025.1. Taxonomy (NCBI): domain Eukaryota; kingdom Metazoa; phylum Nemertea; class Pilidiophora; order Heteronemertea; family Lineidae; genus Notospermus; species Notospermus geniculatus. Next base: position 132,272 of record NMRB01001701.1, on the reverse strand, counting down.
CAACATATCTTTTTGCCAGGGTTTCCGCGCCCCTATACCGCATTCCGCGTGTCAGCTAAACGCAGCCTAAGTGGTCTATCAACAAAAATGTGGAGGACTAGGTCAGTCTGCCAAATTTAGAAAATACTGAACAATCCTTGCCTTTTTACTTTTAGGTTGAGTATCCTGATCACCAGGTTCAGCAGGTCACACCAAGACAAGCAGACTTCAAAAAGCTTGGACCAGGAAAATACCGTCTCATCACTCAGGTGACGATATCACATGCACTTTGGTCAGATCCAAGTTATCTGAGTCTCAGCATCAAGGTTGAGGTCAAGGACAAATTATCACTAGGGACGAAGGTCAAAGGAATTAACCTTTGCAAGCCTGTCAAGGTTTTTGTTGCCTCCAAGCCTGCAAAAAAATGAGAAAATCCGCCAGTCGGATGGCAATAAAATGGCTGTATTTATACAGGGTGCCCCCCCCAAGGGGTACTTCCAATACCCAGAGCCCAAAACTGTTGATAGCAATGGATGGAGAATCTTTCTGGACTGAATTTTTGGACTGAGGGTGGTGGAAGTAGGCAGNGGTTTACCCTGTAGCCTAGAGAACATGTATTAACAAGGTGTCTCACTGTCTTGTATAATATAAGATCAAATAAATTCTTGTCATGTTCATCTAATTATGTTTTCTCTTTCTATGCTGCCAGTGCCCGTGTTACATCTGAACAGTTTTCTCGGCTCTCGCTGGGATCCTGGGCCCTTGCTTGGATCCTGGGCCCTTGCTTGGATCCTGGGCCCTCACTTGGATCCTTCAGGTAGTGGAGAGCAAGTCACCATCTTGTCATTTTCATGAGTCTATGGCAAGCCATAAAACCTTCTTTTTAAAAAAAACAGTTTTTTTAAAACTAGGTTTCTTTTACTCCATTGCAAAAAAGAATCTTGTTTTTTTTAAAACTTGGTTTTTTAGTCAATCCTAGTTTTTTACCTGAGTGGAAAAACATGTTGGTTTAAAAAACCCAACTTTAAAAAAAATAAACTTAGTTTTTTTAAAAATAAAGTTGGTTTATTTTGATGCAACTCGCCATTTGTCCAATAAAAGTCAAAAACCCAGGTTTTTTGCTCGAGGTTGGTTCAGCAAGCCTCGTCAGTATATAGGCTCTGAAGGGGGTCAGATGGAAGACCAGAAAATCGCTACTGCGGTGGTCAAAACACTAAAATTTTAGCACTTTTTCAAGGAAAAATGCCAAAATTTCAAGTGTCAAAAACCGTAAAAAAGTGCCAAAAAAATAGCAAAATCGTCACTACCACCGCAAAAAGCCCTTCACAGCTTCATCTGACCCCCTTCAGAGCCTATATACTGTAGATTCCCACTGAATAAATGGCCGCACCGGCTAACACTCTGTGGTAACATCTGGTCTGTGCATAGAGGCCTATGTCTAGTATTATGTACAAACCTCTATATACCTCTCC
>NMRB01001701.1:92648-129044 GCA_002633025.1 Notospermus geniculatus | reverse complement strand
GGGGGGGGGGGCAGAAGTCCTATGGGGTAGATGTCCTACAGTGGTAAATGTCCAGTGAGTAGATATCTGGGGCCAGATGTCCTAGAGGAGCAGATGTCCTACGGGGGTAAATGTATGGGGGCAGTAGGCCTATGGGGGCAGAAGTCCTACAGGGGTAAATGTCCAGGGGAAGGGCAAATGTCCACGCCATGACGCGGCAGATGTCCTAGGGGGTAAATATCCGCAGGGCAAATGTCCAGCGGGCAAATGTCCTGATACCTTTCTAAACAAAATTAGGGGGTGTATCCCCGGGATTCGACCTTGGGAATGCCCGTGCACATACCCCGTGCGTAGCACGGGTATCAGCTAGTTGCCTTTATGAGCAACGAAAGTGGTGAAGTGTGCTGCTAGCTTTAACAACAAGTTTCCCCTGTGTAACACATCAGACAACGTTTCGTTTGTTCATGCACATACATGTATTAGAAAAAATTACAGTACCGTTTCTTTACCACATACTGTACATGTACAGTCATGGACATTAGTTTATCTACACCTGATACTTTGAATATTTCAAATACTACTGGGCCAATTTTAACACGGTTTGTTCCATATGAAAGTACATCTTGTTGGTCATATTTCTGCATCAAAATTTTGGATATTTGGAAATATCGTAATTACGTAATAGCTCATCAGAATAAATCCTTAAAATCAACATTTTTATTATGTAACTTTTTTGTGACTTTTGTTGCAGTTTTGATAGAGTGGAACCTTCTAAGGATCATGGACTTTGTTTCATCAAAATCTGCTCCGTGGTTGCTGAGATATTTGAGGTTATCAAAATTTCGATAATTTGAGATTTTTCAATTTTTCACAAAATTTTGATATCAGTAGACAGAGCTCACCTAAAAACCAAGAAGCATGAAGTTTTGAAACGTTTAGCCGAAACCGGTTAGAAGTTAAGCATGTTTTTCAAAATATCAACATTTTGATACTTTGAAAAATACGCAATATTTCTGCCCAGTTAAGACAAAACGTTCCAAAATTTTGTAAATCCATATTCTGAGGTTAGCTTTATCTAATGGCATCAAAATTTCCTCCAAAACACGAAAATCTCAAATTATCAAAATTTTGATAATCTCAAATATCTCAGCAACCACTCAACATATTTTGATGAAACAAAGCCCAAAAATCCTTAGAAAGTTCCACTCTATCACATCTGCCACAAAAATCACAAATAAACAGTTTGATTTTCAGTGTATTTTTCCGATGAGCTATTACATAATTACGATATTTTCAAATTCCCAAAATTCTGATGCAGAAATATGACAAACAAGATATATTTTCATGTGGAACAAACGGTGTTTAAATTGGCCCAGTAGTACTTGAAATATTCAAAGTATCAGGTGTAGATAAACTAATGTCCATGACTGTACATCCTCATCCCTCGTGGACAATAACCGGATTTACTACTGATTTCAAGGGACTTAGATTCCCGTCGCACCGGTGTAACATATACCAATGTTCCCCCATTTTTCAGTGTTTCCATCTTTGTATTGGGAACGTAGTTCAGTGTTTCCATCTTTGTATTGGGAACGTACTGACAATAGACAGCCAGAGCGACCTTGTCTGTTCAATAGGGCAGTACAGTGAGGGGGAACATTCAAACACAGAAACACTGGTAGATGTTACACCGGCATATAGGACTAAAGTCAACCGAAACCGGCAAATTTAACCTTGTGTTTTTTGTTGTTGTTTTTCCGGTACCCAAGCACCTGTAGGACCCTAATGAATTGTAAAGGTGCGGCCATCTTGGCCGTTATACTGGTTCTCACCGCAATCCGAGCGGAAAATGACAGTGAAGAGATTAAGATACCGAAAAACAAACTGCCAGGTGAGAGAGTTTATTCACACCCTCAGAAAGAAACCACAGACCCCGTTCTTTTTAAGGGGTCTACGTATATACCCGTTATATACTAACTGTAGGCCTAGTTTCGCTAGCGCCATCTTGTCAATAATTAGGTCATCCCCATGGGGATCTTGCGCATGCGGCCCCCACTGGGGGAAAAGAACCCGGATGTGAGTTGTCTGCCAACGTTAAAAGCAATGAAAATTCCGCGGAGTTTTCTGCTGCGCAGTATTTTTGCATTTATATAGTGACTAATCATTGTAATTTTTATTTTTGGCCTCAACACGTTTCCTCTAATCATAAGGAACTATTTCGATCCATTAATCATGAAGATAAAGTCAGATACCCTGAAAAACTTGATGTTTTATCAGCGACGATCCATGGAAAACAACACGCTTTCGCGTTGGCATCCTATTTGCGCATGCGTAAGCTATGTTGGGACCGGGCACCAGTGTAGGGCCTGGACTAGACATTCCCATGGTGATGACCTGATTATTGGCAAGATGGCGCTAGCGAAACTGATCTATATAAACGACGCAATTATTCGCGAAGAATGGTCACCTTTGCAACTTGGTGGTCGACATTTTACTTGCCCTTCTTTTATAAGATATAAACTGCTTTCGTCACTTCAAAGGCCTTAAAGTCCAAGCTCCAACCCCCGTCCAGGCACTCTTCATTTAGTTCATAATGATCATATACTTTGGATAAAATAAGTAATTGATGCTGCTGGACGGGGGCTGAAGCTGGGACTTTAAATCCCTTTCCACACTCTGCAACTCGATGCGACATGACTCGCTACCACGCTATTATTCGTGAAGAATGGACACCTTTGCAACTAGGCCGACATGGGCCTAGCCTATGGAGTCACGAGCAGTTGCAGGACTAGTCGCAGGCAACTGAACATTTTGGCCTCCTGCGACCGAGTCGTATAGGCCTACGACAATCGGTTCGTGTCGTGATACGATGTGGACAGATTCTCTACGCCATCCTGCAGATAGGCTACAACCGTGCAATGAAAGTACACACACCAAAATCTCAGAGGTCAAAATCGTCAGTGTCAGGACTTCGATACGAAGATATCCGAACAAAGTGGTCAGCAATGCTGACCATCACCAACAGAAGCTGGACCCCGGTGTAACGTTCAGTGTGGCCCGTGTGCCAGTGTGACATCAATAGATTGATGGAATAAGCCGCGACTTGACAACGAGCGACACACAGAGAAACAGTGAGTCTGTTTCCCAGTGCGTTTCCAACAATGGGAATCACACAGAAAAATGGCCACACTGAAAAAACATTACACCGGCAATGCCAGACCTCTGTGACCTTACAACTGCGATTTGGGTGTATATGACTCGCCCGGCAATCATTGCAAACTTCTACAGCTGTATACACTGGCTGACAGAAATATTAGGACACTTTCAAAATTCTAAGTCATTTTCCTCTTCTCCTTCCTTTTGTCTCTAACCACTAATTATTTTTCTTATTGATGAGAACATTTGTACCTTGGCAAGTGGGTTATATAATCCCATGAGATTGTCTATGCCAAAGGTTATTGACAAGGGGTTGCTGATAGGCCTATATGAATAACAAAGATAATTATGATGGGTGCCATTCAAACCTCTCAAATTCAAAGGCTAAGCTATTGGAGGTGACAAGAATGGACGAAGCACATCATGATTGTCTTTGTTATTCATTATATCAGCAACCCCATGGGATTATATAACCCACTTGCCAAGGTAAAAACGTCCTGATTAATAAGAAAAATAACCAGTGGTTAGAGACAAAAGGAAGGCAAAAGAGGAAAGTGGAAAGTGTCCTTTTAGTATTTCTGTCAGCCAGTGTATAATATACTTTATTATAAAATCTTCCAGTTTGTACAAAACCAGATCCGGCCGACATCTTCCTCGTCGTGGACAGCAATGGATTATCAGGAAACTCCTTCCTTCGAATCAAAAGATTACTTGGTATGGCCACAATGTCCTACAAAGTTGGTGAACGTTCCGTGAGATTCGGCATGATGACGTTTGCTAGTAGAGAACAAATAAAGCTTTTTGATCTTGGGACATTCAGTCACAATACTGGACTCTATAAAGCCATTCTGGGCGCAAAGTGGCAAAAACCAAAAAGTGCAGGGTAAGTAAAGTCCTTTTTCCTATGTTGACGTTATCTATTCCTGTTTCACCAAAATTATCTTTTGAACGGAAATACTTTACTACTCTTGCTCATAAACTTAGAATATTCTAAGAATTTCCATTCATTTCCAATTTTTATACGTTTTTATGAAATATTTCTGTCCGTGTGGATCGATTTCAATGAAACTTCATCAGCTGATAGGACATTGCAGGGCAATGGTTATGGCTGGTGTTCTGAAACAAGTGCATCGGGGATCTAGGGAGCTGCCCGAATGTGGCTTGACTGATTTTGATAATGCTTGGTGCACACCATCCTGGGAACCCAGGGCATTTCCACTCTGCATAGCGCATTACAATGCCCTGGGGAAACCCACCCCGTTTCGGTGGGGAAGAGGGCTGTTCCCTCATGTGTACTCGCCAACTGGTAATTCACGAATAAACCATGCAATGCAGTGGGGGATCGCCACTTGATGTTATGGGCAGACATCGCGCACTGTAACGTATGCACATATATCTGGTGTTATGAGTTACCGGGTACCAGTCTGATAGCAATGCATCTTATTCCATAATTTATGCATGCTGTCGGAATGATAGCTGCCCCAAACACATGAACTGGATCATACCTTCGTGTTTTGAACCCGTCGGTACTTACCCATTATCTAGATAATCCATGAGAACCATTTTTACGCGAAGTTAATTTAGGAATATTAAAAAATCCAGCGAGTTTGTCAGCGAATCGAGGAATGTTTGAAACCACCATATTTGGGAGTGACCATGGCGGGATAGAAGCTTCGCTGTGATTGGTTGTATTCAGCGACAGATTTTCTGTCGCTAGTTCCAAAGTGAAAAGGCGCCAATTTCAACAGGGCCTCGGACGTGCGAGTAGGGGAGCGCGTTTTAGAGGACCTGTTGCAAGAGGATGGGTGCACACGGGCGACTAAAATGGGGGCAACTACAGATGCGACTACTACGTCGCATGCGATACATGTACATTAGAGGTCGATCAGTGATGTCATCCGCTACATCACTGATCTTCCAAGGAAGCATTTGTCACAAACGAGTCAACAAAAACTAAAAAATCTGAAAATATGTTCAGTCGCTGCTGTGGTCGCAAGACCAGTCGCCTAGAAAATCACTCGAAAAATCGTCCGTATGCGGCAGGCTTTAGTAAACACTGTTTTTCATGCAAATAGATCCTCTGTCAGTATCTGGTGAAACCTAGTATTCTGGGGTTGCCAGGTTATCGCGACGTTTTTTTATACCTGGCATATTCACTATTGTTGAACTGCACGATTATCGTCGCAATATAAATTAATACAAGTCGTCGTCGTCGTCGTCGGGGTCTTCGGCCACTTTCAAGTCAAAATCCCAGAAGTGATTGTAGGCCTATGTGTCCTTTGCCATTGTATCCATGATATTGTCATTTTCGTGAACCAAAAGTCGGTGATTATTTGCCTTTTTGATGAACAACACCAACATGACCANCATTGCGTAATCTGAAAGCTCATCCTTGATAACCTAGGTGTAGGAGAAGATTTTAGGTTTCTACCATCACCAGATTCTGACTTATGTCATGTTATCAAATTTGAATATCAAATCTCACCACGATATCAGCAAATATCATGCGACCGAGCAGGTGCAAACTGAAAATTTCAGTTGCAATAACATCCGTGGATGAGCAATGATGTTGTGATACCAGTTTCAAGTCGCTTACTGTGGCAGATCTCCCAATATGTCAAAATATCAAATTTGATATATCAATATCAATGTCTTTATGATGCTGACACTGGAGAATAAATTTGTTGATGCCAGTATCTTGCCAAGGGCCATAAACATAGGGAAGGAACTTGTTACTAGTGCTCTACCTGGCGTCGGAGACAAGTTATTCAAGAAACAAAAGTGTGACAGACAAAATCTCAACTTTTGATATATCAATTTCACCATGAACCAGGTATCGGAGACTGGAAATTTTCATTCCATCTTGCAGCTCAGGTCATGAAACATGGGGGTAGGTCACATTTCCAGGTCTGTAGCTCTTGCAGGAGCAAAGTTACAGGTGTGACAGACTGAACAGACAGACACACAGACAGACAGACAGACACCACGACCAAACACAATATGGTTTCCGATCTTGAGATCGGAAACCATAATTAATACAAGTCGTCGTCGTCGTCGGGGTCTTCAGGCACTTTCAAGTCAAAATCCCAGAAGTGAATGTATGTGTACTTTGCCATCGTATCCATAATACATGTATTAGTGAGGTTTCGCAAATCTGACGAAACACGAATTACGAAATACGAAATTGGACTTCATTTCCATGACGTAATGCATTTCAGGAGATGGTTGGTACCACAAAATGTCTCTACCGCCGGTTCGTCTTTTAGCATACCATGTAAGACCGAGAGAGCTTTGTTGCATCTTTAATTTTTAAATTTCCACTTCGTATCTACGAAGTGGAAACGAAAGATAAATTTCAAAGTTTAATATACACTGTAACTCTATCGGTCTGGCGTCATACGCTAAAAAGACGCTCTTGCAGCAGGCGAAATTTGTGGTACCAACCATCTCCTGAAATACATTACGTCATGGAAATGAAGTCCAATTTCGTATTTCGTACTTCGTGTTTCGTCTGATTTGCGAAACCTCACTACATGTATTGTCATTTTCGTGAACCAAAAGTCGGTGGTTATTTGCCTTTTTGATGAATAACACCAACATGACCACTGGGCCCTGAGACAAAGTCATGCGACCACCGACGTCACAGGCAACCATCGGGTGCGAGGTCGCTCGCCGATCACACTTGCGACCATTTCAGTGAACCATCCGCAAACGACTGACGACCTCCGGAAGCGACTGAAGTCGCCGACTATTGTGGCGTCGCATCGGAATTGTTTGCCGACGAAAGTTTCATCGTTTTTGTATCGGTCGACTAGCTGAAAAGTCGGCCTTTGCAACCGAAAATTAAACATGTTGAATTTTGGTCTCTTGAATTCTTTGGCCTCCGTTGGCCATTGAAACCGGTGTAGTAGAATGTCATGTACCCCGATATGAGATGTCCCCCAACAAAAGATTCTGACGGAATAAGCGGCAGCTACAATAGGCCGGACACTAACAGACAGGAACTTCTCTCACGAGATGTCCTCTGAACAAAAGAAGCGGACATCTGGTATCGGGAACATTAGATTTCATTACACCTGTCATTCAGATCACCCAGTGCAACAATCTCCCGCAATGTTGCGACCACTCAAGCGATCAGATTTGAGATGAGATACGATTAATCGGGCGATCACAGTGACTGGTCACGTGGTGCAACGATCTGCCGCAGACTACATGTAGGTGACGAATCCAGCAAGTCTCCAGTCTCTCCAGTAGTCGAAACGGCAGTCTCATAAAAAATCGCACGGAAAATCTCAGGTGTGCGCCATGCTCAAGCTAACGGTACATGTACGTACCTACGATTAACTTCAATGCATTTCCGTTTGGTTAAAGGCGCCATTAGCTTAAAGTCACTATGAAACAGGGCCCAGGATTGAAATCACAATAGTGCATGACAGGGATTTTAATCATCACACACACAATCCAATTTAACCCTTTCAGTGCTGAGCCTATACATGTATAAAAAATTTAAAATCTGGTAGATATGTATACTATGTAATAGCGCAGGCAGACAGAGCAAAAGGATGGTGATTAGCCATGTACACAGTCACGTGAACACGTAATCTCATTTCGTTATGATAATCGTTTGTTGACTCTGATTTTCATACACAAAAATTGTGCTAGAATCAAAACTACTGGACCGAATCGGGAGTTGTTGCTCTCATTCTCTTTGTAACAAAATTTCGATGCCAGGAACAGAGCACCGAACAAAAGGATAGGCGTTGGGGTTGGCCTTTTGGGGGCTTTGCGAAAACTCTATAATAGGGAGTTTCCGCAAAGCCCCCGAAACGCCAACGCGAACGCCACAGCCATTGTTCGATGCCAGGAAGAGAGCACCGAACAAAGGATAGGTTCGAGTTGGCCTTTCGCACGCTGGTGATTCAAACACAAAATTATTTTATTCGTACGCGAAGTCGTTGATGCATAACTAATGGTACTTGTTGTATTCGCACTTCATCTGGTAAATGGAAGGGGTGACGGGTGATTACAAAATAAGCTGTCACCCCTTCTATTTGCCGAAACAACTGCAAAAATAGTCAACACGATTAGTTATGCATGAGTAAAATCGCGTACGAAAAAAAGATTTTTAGGTTTGAATCACCAGCGTGTTTCGCGGCCTTGCGAAAACTCTATCATTATCAAGTCCCCGATTCAAATTCTTGTCAAAGAATAATGTTGAACGAAAGTTTTACGCTGTCGAATGGGCATTCTGCCCGTGCGGGTTAACAGTATCCTTCAATTGACAAGGGGTAAAGATCTGTTGATGAAATTCACATATAGCACTGTCACAGGTGTTGTGGATCCGAAAAGCCAGCAATAGGCCTATTATTCATGCAGCAGGGCACAATCGATCCGTTGGCCTGGTTTCAGTGAGCAGGTGTGAAAGGAATGATTCTCTCTGGAATACTAGTCCGAGTTTCAATAGAGTCTCCTACATGCTTATTGGTAGGGGTTCCCAAACCAGATAAAACACCAACAACGACATCATGTAAAAATTCGGGCTTCATTTTCATGACCCAATATTTTTATTTTAGGAGATGATTGGCACCACAAATATCGCCTGCTGGAAGAGCGTTTTTGGTGTGTGACGTAAGACCGATATACATGTAATCGGTCTTACGTCAAAGTTAAAGGCCTACAACATAACTTATGTTGTAGGCATTAACTTTGAAATTTATTTTTCATTTCCAGAGGAACATTAATTTTAAAAATCCAAGGTGCACCATGAGGCTAAGGCTAAGAATCCANGTTTTTTACCTTCATGAATCTTCGTTTTATACCTCGCAATGTTATAAGTATAGTAAAAGGCAAAAGCACGTTGTCCCTTGATGGATTGGGTTGAAAACGTCAGGAAATATTCCTTTTGGGTCGTGGATGAGGTGTGCAAAATTTGGTTCCCGAATATTAATCCCTTATGTAGTTATTGAGAAATCTTCGTTTTTTACCTTCATGAATCTTCGTTTTATACCTATCTTCAATCTTCGTTTTTTACCTTCATGAATCTTCGTTTTATACCTAGGCCTATCTTCAATCTTCGTTTTTTACCTGCATGAATCTTCATTTTTTACCTATCTTCAATCTTCAATCTTCGATCTTCAGTTTATACACACCCAACAACATCAAGTCCTATGGCAGTAGGTAGCAAGATGGATCTTTTGGGTGCATTCTCTTTTGAAAACTTTGGCTATTTTCACCTTCATGCTGAAAAGAGAAAAGGAAGACGTGCATGTCTTGGCAGTAGGCCTATCTACCATGTCTACATGTATGTAGGCCCCTATCGGTAATTTTTAGCTTGGCCTAGTGACTTGGTTTGACACGGGAAAAAGAGTCAGCAGTACAGCAGGCATGCAGGCCTAGGCCTACCGGTACTAAGAATGACTGTTAGTAGCATAGACTATGCAAAGCAGTCCACTGATCATACATGTAAGCTACATTATCATGTACACACACAGCCAAGTAGACACTACACTACGCCTAGGCCTACACTGTAGCCTACAGACACTCTCCTTGCACTCTTCACTTTGGTCACAGTGACAATCTTCTCAGCGTACACGATCAATGTCCAATGATGATGCAGAGTATGTTGACCATCGCCAATGAATGTGCAATATGATACGATTAACGCATGCCAGGGGCTGTGAAATGTAGACGTAGGCCTGAGCTGTCTGATTCAGAGTGACCATGCATGCGGCTGGTGTGCATCTCAGGGCCGGATCCAGGGGGGGGGGCGTGGGGGGGCGTACGCCCCCCTATTTTTGGCAGAGCAATGATTTTTTTAGCAAGAAAAATTTAATCACATAAAAATTCTAGTATTTTGCTCTCAGATGCCAGGAAAATGCATCTAAAAGCACTTAAATTGTCAAATTTTTCTGGGCGCGAGCCCCCAGACCCCCCGTTTAGGCTTAACTTTTTCGGTGCTCACCAACTTTGTCGAGCTACGCCCCCCCTTTCTGTGAATCCTGGATCCGGCCCTGCATCTGACCCATGTCGATGTCTTTGTCTGACCGACGGCAGAACACCAAAAATCTAACAGAAAATATACAAATAAACATCACTTCCTATGGTTGACATTGACGCCAAAGAAGTTAACTTCCAAATTAAACAGTATTAAACCAAATTTACCTTCGCAGATGTCGCTATTTTGATGATTTCGAGAGCGTAGACATGGTAGAGGAGACAGGAAAGCATCAACGGACAGTAGCGCCGCATAAGTGAAGCGGCAGATGTAGGAACCAGCATTTGCCCAATGCGCATGCTCCGTTCTCTGCACGTGGATGAAATGCTACAGGGTTATTTTTAGATCTGACTCATGCTTCTAAATCGGTCACACGGGGAATCCCCTTGGCTTGCGCTGTTTTAACAACCGTTGAAAATTCATCAAAATTCATACTTTAACGTTTTTGGATGAAGCCAGGAAACGAACTCGACCTGTCTTTTGCATATATGTACACACCCAGAAAGTTTTGTGGCGAAACATGGCTTAATTCTCGAGTTATTCCCCTGAAACCACCAGATTGGATGGAGAGATCCAGAGAGAGAGAGAGAGAGAGATTCAGAGATCCAGAGAATTCCAGTAAAACCAAGGAAGACCGCCACACTGTCGGTGTGTGGCGGTCTTAAAAATCCAAGGTGCACCATGAGGCTAAGGCTAAGAATCCATTCACGCGATTTTCTTGCCGCAGACGCTCGAAAGCATTGTTTGTTTCTGCCGCGGATGCGCTGGTCTGTGCAGGGCGTCAAAAGTTGGAACACAACGCAACGCGAAGAGTGGGGTCAACCCTTCGTTTTTCCACTTGTTCAGTTTTGCCACAACGCATATTACGAAAACGCCGCTTAACAATGGCTTCACGGTCGTGAATCGATTTAAAGCCTTTGTTAACCGGCGTTTTCGTATACCGTATACTTCTATGTTAGGGTGGGTGCACACTAGAAGCGATTCGGCAAGCGATTTGGAATCGCACGCGAATTGCTTTTGTTTGGGACACGGCGATTCATAGGTGTAAACGCAAAAAGCCCATACTCAGCCCGGGCTGAGCCCGGACTTTTATGTAGTGTAAACAAGATATATGTCTTTCACCTTAGAGACCCGTTTCTATTTCATGTTCCTTAATAAATTGATTAACTGTTGTCGTTTCGTGCGCTTTGGTGATGGCGCAGGTTCCTCTCGTAGCTGTCAAAATATCAAACATATCAATGGGGATCCTAGCTACAACAGAGGGCAGCACACCGAAACCCGGTCCTATACAATGGGCGCCTTTTGTGTAGGAAATTGATCAGGACCGGGGTGTCAGTTTCATTTCAATAGTTTTAACCACTAGTGCCTATTGAGGCAGTGAGGTAGGGTCCCCATTGATTTGTATTCTTAGGAGTTAAGAATTGTATGGGTTGGCTATTTTTGTTGTCTCTGGAGGATCTTTTGAAGTCGAATGAAAAGATACAAATGACGTAACCCTCAAGCCTTATGAGCCCTGGATCGAAAACAAAGCGTCATCATCGCCCGCAATTCCTCTTTAAAGATCTTCAAGGTAAAGGTATAGATGAGGAAGTTGAAACTGTAGTTGATCAGTGAGAACGAGCTCGCGACATAACCAATCATCAAAAAAGTCTTCACGCCCTGTTTTGACCACCCTGGCCACTTCCAATCCTCGACGATGTAATTCATATAGTTTACATAACCCCAAACTCCCGAAAATGGGACTGTGCTGACAATGTAGAGAAGGCAGACAAGTAACAGACTCACTAAATTCTTATCATTTCGCACGGATTTTGTGATTATCGCTGTCATTCGTCTGGCTTTCCATACGCCAATGATAATGAGCAAGCTTAGAGTGAAGATGAATACAATAGGGATAAAATGGGGTATGACGCGTTCCATTACCTCTATTAACAAAAATCTGTCCACCGTCGGTAAATGTGGAACATGATAGAAGCAGGCTAAATCAGAACTACTGCCCCATTCGTGTATATCGTAGTAAACAATTATTACACTATTTACTGAAATCATTGAACCGACCACTGCTTGTAACAGGACTTTTCGTCGGCGGTTTGAGTAGATAAGATGCACCTGCATAGGTCGCCACACACCTATACACCTCTCCAAAGAAAACAGGACAATGATATAAGACGATATAGAACGAAACGTACGGTATATGTAATTAACAGCCTTGCATACAATTCGTGCTCCAAGGGAGAATGAGTTTTCCATGAAAAAATAACCAGATGATCGTTCGAGTAGCCCGTTAACTACCCAGGGATAGGCCCCGACTAAAAGAGTGCCGAGGTCGGCAGCGGCCAAGGGTGTGAGGTACGTCACTGTCACGAGATCTTTCCGCTTGCAACGTAAAAATACAACGATCGACAGAGTGTTACCAATGATACCAATTATGATCACGATGCCTAGGAAGTACTTGCTAGTGAATTTGGCAAGTATACTCAGTATTTTGAGGACGGGGGTTAGGTCATCCGCGGGATATTCTCCTGGTGGGGAAATAACTTCCATTAGAAATAAAGGTTCTTTTCCTACAGATACATACGTTGTGGCAGACTTAGCGATATACTGAACAGCACGAGTGTCTTTCGTCATACATGTAAGTGATCATCCATGGTTAAGCCTAGCGCACATCGACCTTGCGACTGGAAGCATCTACCGGCAATGGCGTTTCCGGCAACGGTGGGCGACTTGCTGGAAACAGCATCAACACTGATCAGATCCTCAAACAGGCCGTTGTGCGCGCCCCGGCAACGCTATTGCCGACCGTTGCCGCTAGTTCCAGCCAGTTGCCCATGTTTTGTAGGCCACCTCGTTGCCGACCGTTGCTTCTAGCAGTCGCTTTCGATGTGCGCACTCTGGCAATGAATTTCCTTTGTTTGTGGAGCACACCTAGTCATATGACGGAATCCCGAGTGGGCGTCCGGTCGGAAGACATCGACAATTTCCGTGTAGCATTCAGTTGAGTTGCCTGTTCGATGTGCGCGCTCCAGTTTGAAGACGTGGATTGTGCCACTTGTTGCCGCAATGACTAGTCGTAAACAGATGTGCGCGCAACGCGGACATCGATAGCGACTGTTGCTTCTATTCGCAAGGTCGACGATGTGCGCTAGGCTTTAGATACGTACGAGCAGGCACGGATCCAGGGTTGCCCGAAAGGGGGGGCGGAGCTCGACAGAGGCGGGCGATAACGAAAGCACGAAGCCCAAACGGGGGGTCTGGGGGTCCTCCCCCCGAAAAATTTGACAATTTAAGGACTTTTAGATGCATTTTCCTGGCATCTGAGAGCAAAATACTCGAATTTTTATGCNGCGCTAGGCTTTAGATACGTACGAGGTCCCACCTAGCGAGACGTGTCTTGATCCGAAGTGTTCGATATATTTAAGGCTGCTATGATCCGACTTACGTCCATCCCCGAAGCCGTCTCTGTTGGGAATACAGTCTTTGATTTAAAAAGCGATCTATTTTTAAAGAACTTTGAAGTACGTGATGTTGATTTGAGTTCTATTTACGACATACATGTATTTTAAAGTTATTAGGCAGGTTGAGATCAGCGACTTATCACACGGATCCTTATACGTATACGGATCGAAATGTACGGAAAATTTGTCATATTAGGGAGGTTTCGAAATCAACCGATAAACGTAAACGTTAACGACAACCTTATTTTTGTATCGAAAATGCAATGCAAAATCTGGTTAATGTATAGTATGAAAAATAACGTTGTCGTAAAAGTTTGGTTTATCGTTTGATTTCGAAACCTCCCCACTGAATTCTATCCGTATACGTAGGATCCGTGATAAGCCGCTGATCTCAACCTCCCTAAATGACTGCTAGTCCAGTCAATCTACGAAAAAAATTGCCAAACCCTAAACAAATTGCAACAAGAGGTTTTTTGGCATTTTCTGGTACAGTTTCATGTGCTCTACAACATACTAAAAGTCCAAAAAAATCCCATCCCCGCAACAGCCGCCAGGACGTTTTGAATATTGGGAACTGACTTCATCATTGGACGTCAGTCAGACGCACGACAGTGCTTTGTACAGGAGAATGGGATGACGATGTACAGCTAACTTTTGAACGGTTGCATTTACACCCCATAAATGTATTATCAACAGATAAAAATGTGGTGTCTCGGAATCAGGCAAACATATTTTTAACTGTTTTCAGTTGTCATGTAATAAGAGAGGGCGTTTTTATATAAATTAACACAAAAATGTGTCAAAATTCATAAAAAAGCCATTTCCAGTTACGTAGCTGCTTAGAAACTCCAAAGAATAGGCTTATTTGATTCCGAGGTACTATGTTTCTATCTGTTGGTAATACATTTATGGGGTATAAATGCAACCGTTCAAAAGTTAGCTGTACATCGTCCCCCATTCCCCTGTACAAGGCACAGTCGTGCGTCTGACTGACGTCCAATGATGAAGTCAGTTCCCAATATTCAAAACGTCCTGGCGGCTGTTGCGGGGATGGGATTTTTTGGGACTTTTAGTATGTTGTAGAGCACATGAAACTGTACCAGAAACAACCCAAAAACTCTTGTTGCAATTTGTTTAGGGTTTGGCTATTTTTTTCGTAGATTGACTGGACTATGCGCACATGGCGTGGTATGCATCTAAATTTTGTCTTTAGATTGGCGTCATTTGTACACAGCTGTTGAGTTTGGTGATGATAATAGAGAGGTTAAGATCCTAAACGCGAACGACAACATGAACGCGAGTGACGTCAGTATGCAACCACCTGACTAACCCAATCGCGTATTTTGTATTTTTGTATTTGATTTTTCCGTCAGGGCCGACGCTATAGCATTATTGGCCCTGGTAAGTACGGAGGAGGCCATCACAAGCTACTCATGTTCCTCACTTGGATGGGGTCTTTTACTTACCCTTGCAAAGACACAAGGTACAAGGCACCACGGCTTACTGTCCCATGCGACGGACCTGAAGAGCCGGGAATGAAATCCCATATGGCCCGGGCTGGATTCGAACCCGGGACCTGCCGCTTGCTTAGCGGACGTGATAACCACTACGCTATCAGGCTCCTCGATCGCGTTCGAACGCCGTTTCTTGTACGCCCAAATTTTTCAGTGTAACGACAATGACGTCATTCCCGTTCTCGTTGTCGTTCGCGTTCAAGATCTTAACCTTTAATCCTATATCGTAACTTAAGGGCGAGCCAACGTTTTCAATTTTTGAAACGTGGCCAGGCGTTGTAAATAAAAGATGTCAAAATACCATAAAAGTACAAGATATATGNGACTAGACATCAGCCAATCAGAAGCGCCAAATCTTGTCGCTTTGGCGGTCGGAAGCCAAGTCGGCCGACAAATCGGTCAAAATTGCCGCTCGTGTGCGGTGCCCTTTAGCGGACGTGATAACCACTACGCTATCAGGCTCCTCGATCGCGTTCGAACGCCGTTTCTTGTACGCCCAAATTTTTCAGTGTAACGACAATGACGTCATTCCCGTTCTCGTTGTCGTTCGCGTTCAAGATCTTAACCTTTAATCCTATATCGTAACTTAAGTGAGTATCCGTGAATATGATTGGCCGCAGGCGTCACGTGAGCGGTGGACATTTTTCAGTGCAATGTCCACCACAAAATGGCTGCCGTTTTTTGCTCGGCCACTTCGAATGTTTGAAGTCGAATATAAGGCACGCGACAGCTTCGACTAAATCCTATTTCACCCCAAGAAATCATTGGGGGTGATATTTCAGTCTATCCACCGACATGAAGGGGGTTATTTTCCTCTCTAGCATTGTAATGAGAACAAATGTACTTATTTACAACTTTCCATGCTGCCGAAGATGCTTCAGTGATGGATGCAGTCGTAGTGGTATGGAGGGATGCACTTGAATGAATATCGGGTTGGCGCAAAGGAAACATCCGCGTGTGTCACCAATGAGGTGACGGGTTCCATCCCCAGTCGTTCAAATGGCTTCATGTGGCAGAGAGGGCGCTCTCTCCCCGACACCGTAGTTTCATGTGTAGCGAGGGCGATCTCTCCCCGACACCGTAGTTTCGACACCGTAGCTTCATGTGGTAGAGAGGGCGATCTGTCCCCGACACCGTTGTTTCGACACCGTAGCTTTATGTGGTAGAGAGTGCGATCTCTCCCCGACACCGTAGTTTCATGTGTAGCGAGTGCGATCTCTCCCCGACACCGTAGCTTCATGTGGTAGAGAGGGCGCTCTCTCCCCGACACAGCTTCATGTGGTAGAGAGGGCGATCTTTCCCCGACACCGTAGCTTTATGTGCTAGAGAGGGTGATCTCTCCCCGACACCGTACCGGTAGCTTTATGTGGTAGAGAGGGTGATCTCTCCTCGACACCGTACCGGTAGCTTTATGTGGTAGAGAGGGTGATCTCTCCTCGACACCCATTCCTCTTCAGAATGTATGGCATGATGATGTAAGCCTGCCCTGGCACGCCTAACATTTGAGTAGAATTACAAGACTGCTTGATTCCACAATACAAGTCAATGAGTTTTACCATACTCAGTCATTTATTGTTATTGCTCATGTGTGGAGATATAAGCCCTGTTTACGCTACATAAGCTAAGGTTACACCTGTTGGAAATACATGTACCCGTGTTTTTCCAGACCCGTGTCAAACCCGTGTGTACGAAAATCATGGCGAAAGGTCACACTACTACCAGTCACGTGAAAGTGGCATGCTTCTATTGGAAATAATCTGATTGATGATCGACTTTGCCCACAACACTTATTTTGGCTGAATGGGTGAATGTCGTCCAGTCCTGATCCTACACACTAATTCCTAGCCCAAGTCCCTACTCCTAACACTAACCCTGACCCTCAACCCTTGTCACTGACCCCTCCTCTAATCCTAAACCTAGCCCTGACCCAAACCGTCAACGCTAACCATCCTAACTCCGTATCCTGGGTACACTGGTTCAGACGACATTAACAGTTTGTGCCTTATTTTGCGTCATCTAACTTTTGCTAAGAAACTTTCACGCATTTTTGTTCGAACAAAAATTTGAATCGACGGCTACGGTAGCTCTCGTGATTGTATGGCTTTAAGTAACCCGGCGACAGTTTGCGCTGCATGCATTGACTCTTCGGTCATTTCTGTATTGGCACACATTGTTGGAGGCGGGAAAACGACGTCATTTAATGGCTGCACCATCTGTAGCCGTGCGAAGAACTGACGTAAACACGGGGATTTCGAAAAGCACGGCGAGCTTCCCGTGTCTCAAAAACCCGTGTTTTTCAGACACGGGTTTCTCGAAGCCCGGCAATTCATAGGTGTGACCGCAAAACTACGGCTATAGAAATTCCCGGGCTTTTTGAGACCCGTGTCAAGCACGGTGTAGCAGTAAAGAGTGTCCCTCTGTAAAAAGTGTCCACTTCTATTGTTGAATGATGGAATAAGCGGCATGGATGTACCAATCGCCAGAGATTAGAATGAACAATTGGATCTTTTGTTCCCAGGACAGTTTTTCCTAGGACATTCTTTCCCTTCACACCTGCTCTGAAATATCCCCCCTGAGACGCGATGCGCGTCGACACTACTTAAATCTCGTGACGGTGATCTAAATTAAGCCCTCCAAAAACCCTTCCAGCTCGGAGAGCTTATTAGCCCCGGGTTTTTAATTACCGGGTCTATTATACACGTGCTTTTAACAGGTGTAAACAGAAAAAGCCTGGGTGAGACGCGGGTTTTTATGTAGTGTAACTAGGGCTAATTTGAATTTGGGTGGAGTGGTCAAACCCAATAAAGGGCATAGCTTGAGATAGTTCTGACAAATTTGAGATTTTCCCGACAATGGAAACAAATTTTTGAATTGTGACCTCACTGCCTCGTAGATACAAACCAAAGTTTCTAGTATACAGAAGATAATCTCTTGGTTCTTTGTAATAAGGCGGCATTATGTACCGAAAGCTGTACCCTTTGTTTCAGCTAATGATTATATCGGCCAGAAACTATTTGCACTGTCCGTCTGATACTTTATGTGCAGCTGCAAAGTAATAAGACTAGACCATATTTAAAGATATTTGACATTTTAGAAAACTGGGCTTGGAAATTTTGGTCACTGAACCTAGCCCTTAAATTGCCGTCGCTCTCTTGGTCTAGGCATTCGGTGCAAAACCTGTTGCATCAAGCAGCCAAACTGCAAACCTCTCGTTTCATCAACATATCATATTACTTGCTTTCTTCTCCACCGTTCGAATGTCGCCTTCGAAAGCCTATATTGGGCAGGAATATTTCAACACAGGACGCCTTCAAATCCATTTTGATTTCGAAGCGAGAACAAAGATGGTGGCGTGATATTCACGGAGTACAGCCAATCAGAGCGAGGCAAGCTGCGCTGTCGATGTTAAAACTAGTGGCCTTCAGCGCATGTCAATGCAACATGATTTTATGAATGGATCGGGCCACGTGATGTAAACAATGACATCATCTTTGTTGACAAACATTGCGAATTTCGTGGCCCACGAAATAACTCATGGTATATTATCTTTAAAAAAGATGAATAATTGGAGACATCACACCTGGTGCGGTTGTCACTGATAGTAGGGGAGCCAAAGGCCAGAATTGTGCAAAATAAGGGTTGGAGGTTGCACAAAAAGATATACAATTGCTCTTAACATTTTTTGGTAGGTATATCTATTCTACATAAGAATTGGGAGGACTGCTCGGTCATCTCTCTTGCGAACTCCTATTATGGACCCGTTTTTAGAACAGATTGTAAAGTTCCAGCCTGAAGAAGACCCCGGTTGGGGTCGAAAATTCGCAAACACTCTGGAAATTGCCTTTTTATTTATCATATATTGTGTGTCAATTTTTGTGCTTTTCATCTCTTTGCACAAATCATACGGGTGTGACGTTTTTTTAAAAGCTGAACTGCGCGAACAAAAAGCCCTCATGCGACGAGCAAGAGAATTGCAAACGCCCTGCAAACACCTCAAACGAAGGCTGAGAAGATGATAGACCCCACGAGGCCAGGAGGGCGCCACTTTATTTGCCTTCAGGCAACATAGCTGTCAACATCTCCGGATACCTCTTACACTATTCAAAGAAAAAACTATAATGATTCAGGCGGGATTCGAACCGTCGACCTTCTGGTTTGTAATCCACCACTCTATCCACTCGTCCAACGAGCCAGCTAACAGGAACATGACTTGTGTTTGTCATAGACGTAGGCCTTAGACGTAAGTAACAGTACTACGAATGAGAGAAAACATGTAATGCATGGGCTAGGGGGGTTCCCGTGTGCATAAGATGTACCCTAAGTTACTCTACTGTTTCTGAGCGGGGAGTATCCATATTATAAGAAAATCTTGGGTAGACTTTCTCAAACCCGGCAGCAAGTGAAAAAGGGACCCCTAAATTTAGGGTACTGGAAATAAAAAGGGGTCAAAAGTATGATGTCATCAGATCATATCAATATTGGTGTCAAAATGTAGGTCTGTGAGTGTACTTCAAGGAAATATGCATCCCAAGGCCAGATTTGGCCCGTGAGCCCCTACAAAAGGGGTTAAAAAAGGGAAAAATCAAACTTCGACCCCTTGCCATTGGCTTCAGGGGCAACTTCAGCCAATACAAGTTGATCAGTTACACTCAGATAAGTAATACCTTCATTTTGATACCCATCTTGACATGATTACTTTGGTCCAAAGTCCTTAAGGGTCAAAACAGGTAAAAAAGGGTCGAAAAAAGGGTCTGAGTATACCCGAATAGATCATGGTGTCATGATGAGTATCAAAATGTAGGTACATGTATTACTTATCTGAGTGGAACTGATCAACTTTTATTGGCTGAAGTTGCCTCTGAAGCCAATGGCAAGGGGTCAAAGTTGGGAGTTTCCCTTTTTTAGCCCCTTCTGTAGGGGAACAAGGGCCTGATCTGGCCTTGGGATGCATATTTCCTTGAAGTACACTCACAGACCTACATTTTGACACCAATATTGATATGATCTGATGACATCATATTTTTGACCCCTTCTTTATTTCCAGTACCCTAACTTTAAGGGTCACTTTCTCACTTGCTGCCGGGTTTGAGAAAGTCTACCCAAGATTTTCTTATAATATGGATACTCCCCTCTCAGAAACAGAGTAACTTAGGGTACATCTTATGCACACGGGAACCCCCCGAGCCCATGGACTAATGGGAAGCTTAGCAACAAGTTCGGTGGCGGAATGGGGAAGACGGTGGAACAGAGATAACAGGGCGCGGGTTCGATTCCCAGCAAGGTCAACATTTTCTCTTTCAAAAAAGGCCGGGGCTATTTGCACAGCATGCTGTGTAACTAAGGAGTGAATTTTTATTTACACAGCAAGTACGTATTTAATATTCATAAGCATCATTAGGTTCTGCCCCGCCCACATTTTGCTGTGTAATTAGGAAAATATGATATTTTCACAGCGAAATTTTAGAATTCGGCAAAATAAGCCATACATGGCCACTTGCAGGGTACCAACTTGGAACGAATGCTACTTCGTATTTCGATCTCTTATGTCAGTAGATTACGTTTGATTCTGGGCAAGTGCGTGGCGAGGTTTTACTGTACGTCCCCTACGTGTAACGTTACTCTGCCCAGGGAGCTCTTGACAAACATTTGTCATGACAACCAGAGGTGAAGCGAGAGGGGGCGGGGGGGCAAGTGCCCCCAGGTGGACCGGAAAAACGTGTTTTTCATGCACATTTTGACCGAAAATTAGCAAAATATGGTCTTNCCCCGATGTCCTTTTCGTCAGTCGCATAGCTGGGGTTGTGGGTCAGAGTTTGGGGATGAGTCCGAATACCAGGGTGTGCCCTTGCCCATGTTGATGTGACGATTCTGTAGCCGATTTTATCAGTGTCACCAAGATTAATTAACCAATTGTTCGATGTAGAAATTTAAAAGAGTCACAACAGTTCTCTGAGAAAAGAAAAGAAAGAAAGAAAAAAGGGAAAACTGAGACAGAAAAAAAGGGAAAACTGAGACAACTACCGGGATTCGAACCCGCGACCTCCATCTTTGCACTGCGCTAGTCAACAGACTGCTAGCAGGGCGTGTGAATAATCACTACGTTGTTTAATAGGCCCCGTGCATAAATTAGCGTAATGCATCCTCATTATGATCTCGCGTTTTAATTGGTTAGAATCTCTGCTGTGTAAGCAGTGCGAAAACTAAGAAATATTGTACTGTTTACACAGCAACTTGCTGTGCAAATAGTCACGGCGTTCAAGGCAAGTGTTCAGCAGGAGCTCACCAGTGGATGTTGACACCTCGACAGCTCGAAGACAAATAAGGTGGCGCCCTCCTGGGGTCTATCATGTTCTGAACCTTCGTTTGAGGCGTTTGCATTTCTCTTACTCGTCGCATGGGGGCTTTTTGTTCGTGCAGTTCACCCCCTCCCCCGGTGTGCTTGTACAGTCATTGACAAAAGTTTATCTCCACCGTTAATCGTCCATAACTTCCTTATAAAGTGAAGAAATTTGATGCGGTTTTCAGCAAATAATACTTCAATCTTTCCTGCATCTTCCTTACACAAACCTGCTTCTGCAGCATCACTCTGACATTATGTAATCAGGCGCTGAAAAAAAAGTCCAAAATCAACTTTTTTATTTCCATGTCAATTTTTGGATTTTCTCACGTCCGAACAGTGTGTAGCAACACTTGAAAACAATTCACAAAGATTACGCCATCAAATCCCACCTCAGTTTCTCAAAAAGTGACTTTTGTTGGCTCTTGTCGGCAAAACAGTTGCGTAGGGCTTGAGATGGCCCCTTATTAACTTGTTCAGCCATTCACTGATTATGGAAAATAGAGGTGTGTGAATAATGATTATGGAGGTCACAGTGAGCCTGAAATGGGTTTAAGAGCAAAAAAATTGCCCACAAATCAAACCTGTACCATCTGTTAGAGTATGGTCCTGGGAGTGTTTTGATGCAAAAATGAAAAAAATCCGTTGGGAATTTTTTGAGAAAATCGCATTTTTCTGAAATTCCAATGTCAGAATTTGAGAAACGGATAAAAAAGGGTTAACGCGCATTTTTTAAACTTCAAAATCAGTTGTATTCATTTGCAAATGATACCAGGGAAACTCTGATAAAGAGACAATAACACTCCCCTGTTTTTATTGAGAAAATAGTTTTCTTTCTTAAATTTCAATGGAATTTGAGAACTTGGGTAAAAAGGGTTACCACACATAGAACATTGTTGAAAAGGACAGGTATTCCTCAGGAGGTTGTCATGAGAACTGACCAGGAACAACCAAAGCTGTTTGTGAAAGCGTTTGAGACAATGAGTAAAATGGTAGATTCCTGTTTTTCATCGAATCTGAGATGGATGGCAGGAGGATGTCAAAAACTTTTGTGATGCGTACATGATGCTTGGGATTGGATTAACTCCCAAATTTCATATTGTCCATGCCCATTTAGGTGACTTTTGTGAACAAAACAAGTGTGATCTTTCAAGGTTCACGGAATAAGCCTTTCAGGCGGTCCACGCCGATTTTACCAGATATTGGACCAGTATTGGACCAGGCATCTGGTGAAGGACAACACTAACAAAATCTATGGACTGAAACGCAAGCAATCAGTAAACGAGTACAATGCAAGTCATGTCTAAGATCGTTACTCGTGATGAACAAATGTAGTGTATGTCATAACTACTCAAAGCATAAAATGGTAGATGCTGGAACAAAAATCTGTTACATCGATAGTGACTGTGCATTGAAATCAATGTGCGTTGTAATCTCAGCAATATTAGGAAGGGGGGGTCTGGGTCTTATTAAGATTGTTTTTGGTCGATGTTTCATTTTTTTCAAATTTTGTTCAATGGTCAATTTTCGATTGTCAATGTTCCTACATTAGGATAAGGAGGGGGAGGGGGTCAACCCCAATCCTAACATTGTTAGGATTGCGATGCACATTGACATATATGCACAATTCCTTATTGTCTTTGCTTTGGTGGTCTCCCAGCACCACAATCAAAAGTGTGTTAACCCTTTTTTTATCCAAGTTCTCAAATTCCTTTGAAATTTAAGAAAAAAACTATTTTCTCAAAAAAACAGTGAAATTTTTATTGTCTTTAGCCTATATCAGAACTTTCCTAGTATCATATGCAAATGAATACAATTGATTTTAAAGTTTAAAAAATGTGTGTTAACACTTTTTTATCCATTTCTTGAATTCTGACATTGAAATTTCAGAAAAATGCGATTTTCTCAAAAAATTCCCAACAGATTTTTTTCCTTTTTGCATCAAAACACTCCCCAGACCATACTCTAACAGATGGTACAGGTTTGATTTGTGGGCAATTTTTTTGCTCTTAAACCCATTTCAGGCTCACTGTGAGGTGTGACTAGGCAGACCAAAGCCAATGAGTAGATTTCGGCGTTGTGATTGTAATGCCTAAGTTTCCATTCATGAATATTTACAGCATATGTCACAGTCGTTTGAATCAAAGTAACATTTGGTCTTTGTCCAGGGCTGTCCATTGAACTGAAATAAGAGGTATCCTTTTCCCTTTATTATTATTATTATTATTATTTACGGAATTTTTATAGCGCCCGATTCAAATAGAAATTTGCTCTAGGGCGCTTTACAATTAAAACAAAAGATTTTAAAACATTACATAAAAGAAACTATAAGACACTATTTAAAATCATTCAGCCACAATGACGGTCAAAGTCAAGTTTCCTGCTGGTATGCTCCCTAAAATGGCGATAACAGAAATCTAAGTCCCCTGGAATGTTGTGTGGTTCATTGGTTCAACGAGGCATTAAAGGTGCTCTAGGTCTAATTGTAAACATTATGGTTTGTTTATTTACATGGTTTATTATAATAGTTATTTTTCCTCGGACAGGTGGCCGCACCGTGCATACCAAAACATTAATGTTATCTATTTTATATCTATCTTGATAAATATTCTTGTAACTGAAATATATTTATGATTTTACGCTCAAAAACAAACAAAAAGTTGTGAAAGGCGAGATTTAATTCGATTTAATCTGATTTGTTAGTATCAGAAGTTGACAATAGGTGGCACACCGTAATGTTTACAATTCGAACTAGAGCACCTTTAAACTGTAAGGTATAAAACAACGGTTCGATTAAAATTTTAGAGATGCAAACTATTGTTTCTCGGGCAGCTATTCCTTGGCCTAACATTCCTTTTACCTCTTGTCCCCTACCAGTCCAATTGAGGTCCACGTAGGTGGAGACAGGCCGGGTATGGTGTGTTGTACCTGTAGGTTTAATCTTGTGAGTCAGACGGCCGAAACTGAAATTGCGACGACAGATGACCCTGCATTTGCGGCCCATCATTTGGGCCCATAGGAATTGCTTAATGTGAACTTTCTCTGATAGGTTGACTGATGCACAGGTGGGAAAATCACTGATGCAGATGTTGTAAATTTATTGACACACAGGTAGAAAAATCACTGATAAACAGGTTGCAGATTCACGTTATTAGCGAGCTCGCTAACAATAGCGTGTAGATAATACTTCTAAAGAATTCCCCAAATCATATACTCCCAGTTCATACCAAGTACACACATTTGCATATTTTGCTTGGGCCGAGAGATTCAGAACATATATTCCCCTACTGCCAAGTCAAAACGAAAGCATAGATTTTCAGAGACTGAAATTTCGGTCTTAATGGACAATGTCGAAAAAAAGTATTATAGTGTCAATGGCACTTGGCCGCTTGGCTTGAAGCATGGTGATGGGAAACATCAGCAACCCATCAAAGCAATTTAGCCACAGAAAAGAAGCAACAATTAGTAATTTCATTTTTCAACATATATACAAATATTCAAATCACAATGCATTTCAAACCTTCACGGTTNAGAAAGATGCGTCAAATTTTCAAGCGCTATTTCTGTATAAACTTGAAGATCGTTTACACCACCTTCAAAGTGAAGAATTATTTCTCACTGAAGTGCCCCACCCCCTTCATCCTGAGGGCCAATGTCGTATACAAATATACCTGTCTGCGTGATGCAGATATCACCTACATTGGTAAAACGAAACGACATCTGGCCATCAGGATGAAGGAGCATCTCACCAACGCCAACTCGGCTATCAAACAGCATATTGAATTGTGCCCCAACTGCCAATCAGCACAGTCACCTCTTGATAACTTCTCAGTGATAGACTCAGGAAAAAACGACTTTGAAACTACAATCAAAGAAGCGTTAAACATAAAATCCTCAAACCCCAGCCTTAACAAAAAACTTTTCGCCAGTGGTTCTCTCTTTACCCTTCAGTTGTTTTGATCTTTAATCAACCTTGATTTTGTCATAAGCTCTTGTGTAAGTCATTTAGTGATTTTGTCATAAGCTCTTGGTAAAAGTATTATTGTCAATATAGTGTACTGTATGTACTTCAACAACTTGTCATTCGTTCACCTGAGGAGGAACCGTGAAGGTTTGAAATGCATTGTGATTTGAATATTTGTATATATGTTGAAAAATGGAATTACTAATTGTTGCTTCTTTTCTGTGGCTATTTGGATATTTGAACTCTCTGCCAAAAGCAATTTAGATACAAACATGCCAATTTGCAATATAAATGACTTGACTATGAACAGCATTGAAACTCAGCTTAAGGAAAGAACAAAAGCAAGCAATGCGACTAGTATATACTACAAGATGGCCCTTGACAGCCATGCAAAATAATCGGGCCAATATTTGAGGGGCATGTGGAGGTTACCAATAAAATTCACAAACAAACTAGGTTAAATCACTCGAGGCCAAACACCCGTTTCAAAGCAATAGGTCAAACCATGTATCACAAAAAAGAACCAATCGAATTTTGTGATTTCAGAGTGGACCAACTTGGACCTCTGTGACCTTGAAAAGTAGGTTAAATTGAAAACACGAGTACTCTCTAATGTACTACCCATGAAAAAAATGACAAAAACCCGTCCCTTGGTTAGGAAGAAATAGCACTTTCAGTGCTTTTGGTTTTGATCCCCTAGGGGCAAATTCAAGAATCAGATTTCACCGACATTTTGTCTGTAAGTTGCTATAACCTAGAGGTACATGTGTTCAAAGTTTCAACAGATAGTTCAAACTATTATCAAACTCCATAAATCAAAATCGAACTTGAGCTAGATCTTTGGTCCATATAAACCCACCAAAGACAAAAAAAGATTCGTCAAAAAATGAAGGCGCTAGAGAGCGCTAACAAACCAAAAGTTTACGGACGTCCCGCCCCCCGTAACGCACCACAGACACCACTGAATGACCCCAACCACAGCATGAGCCCTGCTGGACCTTGCGGCCAAGCGGGCTAAAAACTACAAACTTTTAAGTAAGTAAGTCATCCTAAGTCTCTAGAGGATTTATTATTATTATTATTATTATTATTATTTACGGAATTTTTATAGCGCCCTATTCAAATAGAAATTTGCTCTAGGGCGCTTTAACAATTAAAACAAAAGATTTTAAAACATTACATAAAAGAAACTATAAGACACTATTTAAAACATAGGTGCCACATCAGACTAGTGTACGTTAAAATAATATTGTCTAAAAAGGTATGTTTTTAAATGTCTCTTGAATGACCCGACGCCCGACGCTTCCCTTATAGCAGCAGGCAGCTCGTTCCACAGTTCAGGAGCGACCTGTCGGAACGAACGTGACCCGTATTTCTTTGTGCGAGTCCTTGGCACGGACAGGAGCCCCCGGCCCGCTGAACGTAGCTGCCGTCCTGGAACATGCCTCACGATCAACTGGTTAATGTAGCCAGGCGTCAGGCCATTCAAAGACTTATAGACCAGTAAAAGTATCTTGAACCTGATGCGTAGATGGACTGGCAGCCAGTGCAAGTCTTGGAGGACTGGTGTGATATGATCACGTTTCTTAGCACCAGTTACCAGTCGTGCCGCCGCATTCTGTACCCGCTGAAGCCTTTTCATGTGGTAGTCACTGATACCCTGCAGGAGGCTGTTACTGTAGTCCAATCTGGAGGCAACAGTTGCCTGGACTAAAGACCTGCATGCCGCATCAGTGAGGTATGACTTGATGCGACTAATATTTCGCAAGTGAAAGTGACAGACCCTGGAGACATTAGTGACATGTTTGTCCATCGTGAGGCTGGAATCGAGAAAAACACCCAGGTTCTTCACAAAGGACGATGGCTTGACACTGCAGTCACCAACTTGAACTCCAAGGTCTGACTCTTTGACTGCGCTCTCCAGATGTTTTGGGAGGAATACCATGAATTCGGTTTTTGCATCATTTTGTGCCAAACCATTAACCGCCAACCAAGGCTTAAGCTCATCGATGCACGCTTCGATGACCTGGATTGCTGAATGAATATCCTTGAATCTGACGGCAAGATAGTTTTGGGCATCATCTGCATACAAGTGATATGAGAGGTTGTATCGCTGTAAAATATTGCCAATTGGACGAGTATACATACAGTACATCTTTGGACCTAAAACAGATCCCTGAGGGACACCATATTTTATGGTTAGCTGATCAGAAACACTGTCTCCAATCCGGACCGATTGGACTCTAGAATTGGAGGCCTATTGATAGAACAAGTGAAACTTACAAGTGTTCAGATACCGTAACTTACTGGGTTTGAGGGATTTGTGGTTTGTGTCCCTATCAGAGTCCTATGATTGGTCGGCCAATGGCATTCACAAATGTGGGGTCGTCTCACAGGCATAATAAGAGCACTTGAATCAGCTCCAAAATCAAGCCAACAAAAATCACTTTTTTGAGAAACTGAGATGGAATTTGATGGCGTATCTTTGTGAATTGTTTTCAAGTGTTGCTACACACTGTTCGGACGTGAGAAAATCCAAATTGGCGTGGAAATAAAAAAGTTGATTTTGGACTTTTTTTTCAGCGTCTGATTGCATAATGTCAGAGTGATGCTGCAAAAGCAGGTTTGTTTAAGGAAGATGCAGAGATTGAAGTATTATTTGCTGAAAACCGCATCAAATATCTTCAATTTATAAGGAAGTTATGGACGATTGACGATGGAGATAAACTTTTGTCAATGACTGTACATAGCCTACATAAGAATACCTGTAGGTACGTCGAGCCGTCGATTACAGTATTCCAGATACGGAGTTTTCCTGACTGTGATTGTCCCGTTTCTTTCTTGGCATAACAACTGGCTGCGACCATTTCCGAAGAAGTCCCCGGTATAAATCGTAGCCTGATCGGTGCACCATGTAAAATTTCCCTCCCAGTCGACTCCTGTGAACTTCAGATTGGCATCCTTTGCATAAAATATCTTCAGCTTACGACCAGAACCAGTTCCAGTGGCACAGACGAGGTCCACATATTTATCATCGTTAAAGTGTCCTGTGTCGAGAAAGGAACCCATGGGACATGTATCGTTCGTAGCAACCAAGTCTTTGTATCGTCCAAATCTCCCCTTACCATTCGAGAGCATGGCAGATATTGTGGTTGACATCGTTAGGTTCCACAGACAAACTAGGTCGTCATATTTGTCGTTGTTCAAACGACGGACTAGTAATTGACCGTGTGTGATGTGGTACCTCGTGGCACAAAATCCTGTTAAGATTAATGATTTTTTGTAGGCTGTAAACGGGCTGGGCGACGGCATGACGTCAACTATGTCAACTGTTCCATGTTGTAAAGGCTGATGGCATATAAGCTGTCGTTTCCCATTGTTACGAAATATCCCCTGGGCAAGGTGTTCCTCTTGAGGGCTTCCAGTGCACCAAAGAGAACCACCCCGCCTAAATGTTTTTTTGACGGCCTGAGTTGAATTAAACAGCGTGAAAACGTAACTCATTTGTGTCTTATCGTCGCAGAGGAGGTCATCTATACCATTATCATCAAAGTCCCCCACTTTGAATATCACGGCGTTTGTGGTTGGGCAGTATTCGTAAGGTTGTTCCTCTGTGATCTCAAAATATCCTCCATGTGACAATGCAAAACTAATTTGTTTACTTTGTCCGTTTCGACAAAGCAGGTCTAGTTTCTTGTCACTGTTGAAATGACCCACAAGTAATGTCCCGCCCTCAGACGGTGCACACCAAGGCGATATCAGCACCCGCCTTCCCGACACAGCTCCTGGGGACATATCAGAAAGCAGTTGCTTAGTATAATCGGTGCTGAGTCGACAGGTTTTGTCGGCTAAGAAGCTGAATGCAAAGCATGTCTGGCTACTGACGCAAAAACCACCGCAATCAATCAAACTTCGGCCATTTTCTCTCTTCGTGCAGGTGTCCTTAGTTGACAATTTCACATTCGTTTCAACGAGAAAATGTCCGTACTCCACAGGGGCAACCAGTTGTGACACGCAGAATAGAATGTGAAATGCATTCCACATGCCTGATGTCCCAGAGACTGGGTGTCGTCTAACCATCGTTACACGGGTGAACTTCAGTCTTCGTCAAGACTGAGTAGTCTTGACGAAGAGTAGTTAGTTCCTGCGGCCTGTGTATTGCCCTCCTGACTGAATATCAATAATAACAAATTGATCTATTAAAGCGAATGGCTCGCGGGGTTTGTTGTGCCGCCATGACAGTTGGTCCTCGATATCAAGCACCAATTTGAGAAACACAGTGTTTCTCAAAATCCTTCTTTTGCCTTAGGCAAAAGAAGGATTTTAGTTTAATGGGAAATGCATTAGACAGCCAAACTTCGGAGGCGTATTCTGCAAAATCTGCCGCTTCAAAATCAATGGGAATAGTACAAAATGTGCATCTTGACCGACTGAATTTGAAAACGTCATTAACCCATTTTAACAAATTTTTAATGGAACCTCGTACCCAGTGTTTACGATCGCATATTTGCACAGGTGTTGCATATGGCTGGAGCACGGCTTTGCCTGGAGGCTAGGTTCACTCTCTATCGAAGGTACCACCAAAAATGTAAACAAACCCCGCGAGCCATTCGCTTTAACAAGAGAGAGAGTTATTCGTAAAAAAGTTCGTCTAAAGCCCTATTTACACGTGCCGATTTCGTCGTACGACAGAGTCGTATCAGATTTTGTCGTACCGATTTGTCGGGATCGGCTAATCTGTTTACATGGGACGAGGATCTCGTGTGTTATTAGGTAGACAACGGGAACCATTGGGAGAAGCAGCCGACGTCGGGTGAAAACAGAACACCCGACTTCTGCACACGATGTCGCACCGAAAAAAAATCGTCTCGGAAGACGAGTATACACGGTGCGTTTTTGTCGTACGTCTCTGTCGGCCGACACAATCGTACGACAAAATCGGCTCGTGTAAATACAGCTGTTGGATGGTCGGGGAAATACCCTCTCTGCAAGGCCGAAATTTGCGTTGTCTGATCGAATTTGTCAATCATTAGGCTTTTTCACTGTGAGCATCCCCTATTGTCAAAGTCTTGGAACACAAAGGATCAGCATGCCCCATGAATAGAGCAGCGCCGACTGTGAAAAAACCCTAGCGGAGGCTGGGTTTACATAGAGCGTGTCGATACACGGAAGACACGCTACGGTACGCGTAGATACCGTAGAGTCGGTTCTATAACATCAATCCAAAATTCAAGATTAGCAACGCCCATTTTACTACGTACTGGTCACATGTTGGTCAAGACTGACATTCGTGACGGGGATTTGAATAGGCCGTCAGTACTAGGCGCNGGTCTAACACGCACCGTTTAAGAGATATTGGCCAAAAAAGGACTCATTGGCGGCCATATGTAATTTATGCAAATTAGGGTACTTAGGGTCGTCCGATTTTGGCCTAAAATGATATGTGCTATCAGAGTAACCCCCTGAACCAGAATCTGCAAAGAAAAATTCTCTTGCAATTTTGTCTAGGTTTTTCGTAATTCTACTGGACTACATGAATAGAGCAGCGCCGACTGTGAAAAAACCCTAGCGGAGGCTGGGTTTACATAGAGCGTGTCGATACACGGAAGACACGCTACGGTACGCGTAGATATTACGACACGCCAACACGCGGTTTACATACCGGTAGGCCTTCATCGTGTGTCTATCATTTGACACGATGCCTCGAATTTTGGCATTATTTTCATTAGGTATCATGCATTTCGTGGTGAAAATAAGAAAAGATGTGATATTTGATGAGGAAACATCCTAAAATGCCTACCTCCGTACTTCGAAACAACGCAAGATCTTCCCACGAAGTCAGCACACGCCTGAAAGAACGAGCATGCTCGTTCTCTTCAAAACGTGAATATACTCCACTCTCTACGTAACTCCACGCGTATAGACGAATGTAAACGGCAGATTGGAAAATCCATTGTCAGTTCATCAACGCACGCGTATGTCAACGTCTCTGTCGAGTTAGTCTCGCGCAACCAGCCCCTCGGTCATACTCCGAGGTCGTCAGACCGAGGGTCTGGCACGGAACGCAATTCTCATTGTAGTGCCCTCATTTCGATGATTCGAAATGAGGTCAGCTTTGCTGATTGGCTAGTCACTACCAATGTATTATGCATGCATGCATGAAGTGCAGTGTAGTTGTGTTCTACGTCATAAGTTGTAGGTAGATTGTCCGCCATGATGGTTTTACAACATTACAAGTCAAAGTAACCATACGGACCAGACTCTAAAATTGGAAATTTATTGGAAATTGCAAGAGTCTTGTGCGAGACTAGTGTCGAGTGATCGTGTTTCGTGTGGCTCTATGTAAACCCAGCCTTACAGGTTTCATGAACTCACGAATTGCTCTTCTCGTTACGTAGATTAATTTTAAGACTGCACTTTCACAACAGCCGATCAGAAACAAAGCGCACCGTCACGGCGTAATTACTTCTACATGTATTAACTCATTCCCGGGCTGGTCGCCTGGGCGACGGTTCTCAGACTCAGTGACTGGGATCTGTCCTCAGGACTACTGGCCCGGGTGGTCTTCCATTGGCTGGCCAAGGTTTCTCTTTTATAATGTTGCTATTTTGTCAGTCACTGTAGTCTGTTTTTGTTTTCATGTTCGCCACATCAAAATCTATTGTACATTTCACGACAGCCATAATGTCATGGACGCGGCGTCCACCACTGTGTAAATATTGTCAATAAAAAAAGGGAGTGACTATTCGGCGAGCCCAGCTCTCTGTGCAGTCACTTCGTTTCAGCTTGGACAGCGCGCCCGAGTAATTAGTTATGCACCGCAGCGACCAATGAAAATCGAGGTTACAAAACAGCAAAATGGCGGATACGAATGATCGCCCTTCCACTTCGATCAAATATCAGTGAAAAAAGAGCTGGGGCCTCCGGTTTATGCCAGTTTTTGGCCTAGTTTTGTTGATTTTAAAAGAAACATGAATATTGGAGTTGTTATTTGACAAGCAAAATACTTTCCAAACACAGAAACTGATCTTAGATGGCAAGCAAACAATGAATAGTCATAACCACCGCTCAAGATTGGGCAATGAAACCGCAGCGCTTCCAGCTGTCTCGGTAGCTCAGTGGCTAGAGCGTGTGGCTAGTAAACGTTACGTCCC
This sequence comes from Notospermus geniculatus, assembly GCA_002633025.1. Lineage (NCBI taxonomy): Eukaryota > Metazoa > Nemertea > Pilidiophora > Heteronemertea > Lineidae > Notospermus > Notospermus geniculatus. The sequence continues at coordinate 96,491 of NMRB01001701.1, read as the reverse complement.
CGGTTCGACTCCCGCCTGGGGCAACTTTTTTTCACCACTTTTCCTGTCTCCTTTTTTTCTCTTGACCTTTTCTTTCTTCTGTAAATACTCTAAATCCACGGAACAAATATGTAATCTGCTGAAATATGGACTTTCGTAATTTAGAAATTATTCGTACATGTAGCATCATTTTAATAGTGTTTAATAGCAGAGAGGGCCACTCGCCAACACCTCCTCATGAATAATTAATGAGGACCATCAGCTCGCTGAGCAAGGCTGAATTTGTTCACTGCACATCCATCCGGCTCGCTGTGCAACTGCGCAACACAAATCTGCTCAGAGAGCGGCTCGCCATCCAAGAACATGACGGATCGTTGCACAGAGAGCGGCTCGCCAAATAACACCAGCCATAAAAAAACCACTCATTCCCGTAATTAGTGAATGTGTGGTAAAAATCATATGCAAATTAGTATCGTCGAGCAGCCAATCAGATCACGGAGAATTGCCAGGCGACTGGAGAGCAATCATACCAAAGACCAACGTCATTTCCTGGGTTCATCGTGTCTCTATCATTTGACAGGATGCCTCGAATTTTGGCATTATTTTCATTACCGGTAGGTCCCTACCGTAGGTACCATGCATTTCGTGATGCAAATAAGAAAAGGTGTGATATTTGATGAGGAAACATCCTAAAATGCCCATCTCCCGTACTTCGAAACAACGCAAGATCTTCCCACGAAATCAGCACACGCCTGAAAGAACTTAAAACGTGAGCATGTTCGTTCTCTTCAAAACGTGTATACAGTGAACTCGAGTTTAAACCACCGGTTCATTATGTTCATAAGCACACCCAAAGTAGTAGGGTCAGTTTCACCCTAGGCCTTAAGCGACTATTCATTCCATCACGGGGTTGTGATCGTACAAGCGATTCCAGCCATTCAGCGTAATAGTTTTTATGTTTTATTCATTTTTCCCATTTCAACTGTGGGTGTGGTTATGAACCGGTGGTTTAAACTCGAGTTTACTGTATACTCCACTCTCTACGTAACCCCACGCGTATAGACGAATGTAAACGGCAGACTCAGGAAAATCCATTGTCAGTTCATCAACACACGCGTATGTCAACGTACCGTGTCGCGTGAACGTGTTTCCTGTGGCTCTATGTAAACCCAGCCTAAAGGCGGTGACAGACTGGCGCGTAAGCAGCGCGTTGGGAAGCGTTCAACCAATCAGGGAGGCGGTAACACGGACAGAAACACCTACCGAAGAATCTGATTGGTGAACGCCTGCAGGGCGCGCCGCGTACGCGCCAGTCTGTCACAGGTGTAATGTGTGAGAATGCCCCCCGTATGACAATGCCCGCTTTATTGTTCGGCGGACACTCAAATACAGAAAGACATGTTTATCAGTGCCCCCCTCATTGTCACGTTGCCGCTTATTCCGTCAATCTTTTGTTTGGGGGCATTGGCAAACGGGGGGCAGTGAAAAACATTACACCGGCTTAAAGCTGACGTGAACGAACGAAAAGCCCCCATGCGACGAGCAAGAGAATTACAAACGCCCTGCAAACACCTCAAACGAAGGCTCAGGACATGATCGACCCCACGAGGCCAGGAGGGCGCCACCTTATTTGTCTCCGAGCTGTCAAGGTGTCAACACCCTAAGTGGCGCCACTCGAGCGAAGTCAGTTTGTGTTTGCTCGTCCAGCGGTGTGGACGTATTTACGTTCTCGCTCTCCGAGGTAACTATATAGCCGTTCCGTCTTGTCCAAATTTTTGAAGTATGGTCGATTACTTCGTGATGTCTGAAGCATGTTCGATTGCTGTATGGTAGATAAGATTTAGAAGCAGGTTGGATTGCTTCAGGGCAAATAATTTAGAGGCATGTTGGATTGCTTCGTGGCAAATAATTTAGAGGCATGTTGGATTGCTTCATGGCAGATAATTTAGAGGCATGTTGGATTGCTTTGTCATTCGTCATATACTAAATGATACCTGGTGTTGGTTTTCATTTCTCCGTTGTCATTAATGACAAGCGGCATTATGGTATTTGTCTTGAATTTCAAGTGACAAATTCAAAACAGGTCCAGGGTCTCGTTTCTTGGAATGGACACCGAATCCCACAAATGATAAATCCCATTCAAAATAATAACGTGTTTATAGCTCTTTCATGGTGTCAGCCAAAGCTGGTCAGCCATGACACTGGCTGCCAAGGGTTGTGTAACATTCTTATTTGTGATCATGCTATTACAGAGGTCAGCCAAGTACCTTTGGCCAGTTCAATGTGAAAAACACTTCAATCCTTGTTCCGGTAGCCTGTACCATGACGTACAGTTCGGCCAGGTGGAAATTCAGGAAGGTTGTGCTTGGTAAGATAGCGATTTTAGCCGTTGCACAGGGAACCATTGCGGACAGTAACCTTGGCTGGACGGGTGGCATTTTCGAAAATGCTGTAAAATTTATTACCGTGTACAACGGAGCCCATAGCAGAAAAATTGTACGAAAAGTTATTACTAAACGTTAGTAATAAAAAAATTGGACCGTGTACAACGGGCATTAGTGGCACCACTCGAGCGAAGTCAGTTTGTGTTTGCTCGTCCAGCGGTGTGGACGTGTTTACGTTCTCGCTCTCCGAGGTAACTATACAGCCGTTCCGTCTTTTCCAAATTTTTGAAGTATGTTCGATTACTTCGTGATGTCTAAAGGATGTTGGATTGCTGTATGGTGGATAAGATTTAGAAGCACGTTGGATTGCTTCATGGCAAATAATTTGGAGGCATGTTGGATTGCTTCATGGCAAATAATTTGGAGGCATATTGGATTGCTTCATGGCAAATAATTTGGAGGCATGTTGGATTGCTTCATGGCAAATAATATAGAGGCATGTTGGATTGCTTCAGGGCAAATAATTTAGAGGCATGTTGGGGTGCTTCGGGGTGTGAAGTAGAGGAGCATGTGGGATTGCTTCATAGAATAATGTTCTAAGAATGTAATAGATGTTCCATTTTATGTTAAGCTATAGCCTGTTGTGAGCAACGGTACACGTATGTGGAATAGTTTTCGGTACAGCAATATTGGCAGTATAATTCTATGTTTGTTAGGGTGTATAAAAACGAAGACCCAAAGACTCGAGAAGGGAGCATGTTGGTTTGCAATGGTGATCGGTGTGATGTACAGGCTTGTGGCACATATAAGGGACGGAATGTGGTGTCAATATCAATAGTTATAAGTCACCGCTGAATAGAACTTACAGAAAAATTGTTACATCATCTGGATTTACGGTCTGTAGGGCGAGGTAGAGAAGGCATGAATGATGTTTATAATGGCTTTATTGTACTTTGAAAGAGGATAATTGTCGGGCGAAGGGGGTGTGTGACCTGCTGTTTTCAAAACAGGTGGAAGTAATCATTATGTCAGTTTTATTAAAGGACCACGGTATGCGATCTCTAATGCATAGTGTAAAGTGTGGTTTTAGGGCGTCTCTATTCCTCAACTCAGGGTTGCTCCCCCGAGTGGAAGCTTGCCTTTCACGCGCGCGTTGTGGACTGGAGTGTCCTGCCGTTTATCAGTCTCATATTAAAAGGAATGTGTCATGTTTTTAGCTCACTCGTGAGCTATTGCAATCACCCGGCGTCCGCCGTCCGTCGTCGTCGTCGTCCGTCGTCGTCCGTTAGCAGGGCACGTTTTGTAACCGCTGGGGCTATTGATCTGAAACTTGGTACACATATACCCCTAGGTCAAATGACCTATGACACCCAATTTCGGTCCGATCTGATTCCTGGCTTGGCCACCAGGGGGGATAAACCGAAAACCTTTAAAGTGCAGTTTCGCCTTAACCGTTGATCGGATCATCACCAAATTTTTA